>QGSO01000139.1:118420-181932 GCA_011037825.1 Carya cathayensis | reverse complement strand
CCCCCCCCCCCAAAAAAAAAAAAAAAAAAGAAAAAAGAAAGAAACTATGCCAAGTGCTAAGGGGAAGACATGCAGTGCGATGCTAGATGGGGCAGCCCAAGTGAGAGTATAAGTAAAGCTTGCCTTTATATCTATTGAAGAGCTCCTCCAAATGTCTAGAGTCGGTAAAGTTTTTAACCTGGGGCTGGCTGTAGAATACATCGAATGCTCCTTCAAGATTCCAATCACTGGCCTTTAAAGTCTGGTGGGCAACTTTTTCACTGAAATAGGATTGGAATGTAAGATTCTAACATCAGTAACATTTCAACTTAAAACAATATCAGTAACATTTCAACTTAAAACATTGCACTCTCTGACACAATAGAAACGTGCATGTGAGAATACACAAACACTACCACATGATCTCAAGCAAAGCATTTGTATAAAGCACCAGATTTTCTTATCAATAAACAGGAAACTATAGAAACTACAAGTACAAGATGACCGGCTAAGATTGCACAAACACACCTGATAAAAGCTGACCTAAGCCTTCAATTTCAAATGCATGATACTTGGGAGGGTGGGAAGGGAGGAGAGATTTGGGAGAGGGGGATGATAATAAAATAATAATTAAAAACTCAAATTGTTACCAAAGCTTAAGAGGACTATAAGCTTGCAAAACTCAAACATCATCCAAATACTTTGTCAGATTTATGTCATCATTTGGCATTTTTTATGATTCTTCAAATCAGAATTATAGCTGTCAATGATCTTGAAAAAATCACTAATTCACTTTACTTCAAGCTCAAGAATAGTTGCATCAAGTTCCATGCTTTTTTTATCAGTGAATAGTTGCATCTAGTTCAATGCTTAAAGGCAATCATTTGAATTCGGTCCAAAAACGAAAAAGGAATGCAAGAAATTCACATTCATGTTCTAAACTTTTTTATAGATAGCATTTGCAATCTTGCAACATGGCATATCATTCCACATGGCAACCTTGCCGTTAGTGAATTTGACAGAAGATGGACAGATTTAATTGCAAAAATTGTAAACTCATAGGAGGTAATTACTAAAATTAGAAACCTAGGAGCTTTTTGCAAATTCGTAAAACCCAGGGACTAATTTTGCAAATAACCCCACCCCATATCGCCCATGTACCTCATTAGAACATCAACAGCCCCAGGCATGCCTAAATTTGGAATTCACTGCGCTTCCCACAAAGCCTCCCTTTCATTTTGATGCTTGATGCCCGCCAAAGCCATTTCTCTAAAAGGGCATGGTTGAACAAAAGTAAGTGCCTAACTCCCTAACCACAATTTGAAATTGAAGGGCACACCTTAGCCCAATTTACTTGGTGAAATTTGAGCTCTTCATCTAAACCACTCTATAAAGAGACCCACAATGAATATAACACATTACAGAATGATTTTACATTAAACACCATATGCTTTGAGGGGCCAACCAGATCTTATCTGCTCCACCCCTATTAGGCAAAACCGAATACAAGCGATACAAGAATGTAGTAATAAACTCCACCTCCTTGTATTGTGCTCCCATGACATCCAATTGGGATGCATTGCCATAACATTGCAAATGATCTAAAAATAAAGATTCCTCAAAAGTGAACAATGTTGAATAACTCTAGCAAGCTACCATGAGAGTTTGATCCCCACACTTGACCCTGTGCCATGGTGAAATATGAGCTCTTCACCTAAACCACTATAAAGAGTCCTATGAATATTACACATTATAGAATGACCAAATTAAACACCACGCACTTTGAGGGGCCAACCAGATCTTATCCGCTCCACTCCTTTTAGGTGAAACCGAATACAAGCGATACAAGAATGTGGTAATAAACCCCACCTCCTTGTATTGTGCCCCTTTGATATCCCATTGGGCTGCATTGCTAGAATGTTGCAAATGAAGTGAAACAGAAGGTTCCTAAAAGCGAGCAATGTTGAATAACTCTAGGAAAGCTACCTTAAGGCTATGTTTGGTTGTTGAAATCAACTCAGGGCCTCAATTAGTCCCCTAGTCTTACAATCTTCAATCGGTGAAAAACTCAAATTTATGCACATAATATCTCAATTGGGTCTAAGATAGCTGTCAATTTCAGGTCCTACCAGGTTTTATACATATGCAAGCAATAATGCAGAAATTGAAAGGCTACTAACTTAATCTAATACAGTTGGCCAAAGTTGGCAGTTTAGCATGGGTTCTGTTTAGTTGGATATAGTTGGCAGATTAGTAGGAGGACAACAGATTCATTTTTAATTCATATGATTCATTTGTTCTTGTTGTTTGCTGTCAGCTGAGTGAGGTGGAAGCTGAAAATGACGGTTTTATTGATTTGGACCCCATTAGACTCAGAAAGTTTTCAAAATGAGGAAGCTGAAGCAAAATGAAGGAAATGATCAGACGTGTGGAGCGTTTTTGAAATAGTTCCTGATTCTGACAAACACGGTGATGGCAAGCCACGAGCCAGGTGCAAGATGTGTGGAATTACTTAAATGGCAGCGACCAAATATGAAATCGGAAATAAGAAGCGTCACATTAACACATGCCCTAGGAGAAGTTCACGAGATATTGGTCAGTTGATGTTATCACAAAATAGTTCGGTAAGCAATTCTAAATTTGGCACTAAACAATATAGATAAATGTTGTTAGCCGCTATTGTAAAGCATGAACTGCCTTTTCGATTTGTTGAATATTCGGGGGTGAGATCGTTATTACAATAGCTGCTTCCAGATGTTCCAATTATTTCTAAGAATACTACCAAGGCTGATTTGGTTAAGATGTATCATCGAAAAAATAAAGGGATTAAATGCATGTTAAATGATTCTCCTGTTAGAATTAGTCTGACATCTGACTTGAGAATTTCTATAACCACTGATGGTTATATGTGCATTTCAACACATTTTTTTGGATAAGAAATGGGTTCTACAGAAAAGAGTTTTGAACTTTTCTTTTATGCCACTACCACATAATGGCATATCTTTGTCTGAAAAAATTTATAATTTGCTATGTGAGCGGAGAATTCAACACAAGATCTTTGCATTGACTTTAGATAATGCTTCTTCTAATCATGTTTCGGTAGAGTTGTTAAGAACTCAATTGAACATTAAGAAAACTCTTGTTTGTGATAGTGAGTTCTTTCATCGTCATTGTTGTACTCATATTTTGAATTCGGTAGTACAAGATGGGTTAAAAGAGATTGATTATCCTATCCAAAAAGTTCGTGAAACTATCAAGTATGTCTTTTGATTCAACAAATCAAATGTCTTTGTATAACAAGAAAGAGTTGAGACAAGATGTCCCCACTAGATGGAATTCTACTTATCTTATGCTTGAGAGTGCTATTTTCTATCGTTGTGC
The DNA here is from genome assembly GCA_011037825.1 of Carya cathayensis. Classification (NCBI taxonomy): domain Eukaryota; kingdom Viridiplantae; phylum Streptophyta; class Magnoliopsida; order Fagales; family Juglandaceae; genus Carya; species Carya cathayensis. Next base: position 178,572 of record QGSO01000139.1, on the reverse strand, counting down.
CTTTAGCCATTTGGAGTTGCCTGATTCCAATTTTAAGCAATGTCCATCAACATCTGAGTAAGAAAAAGTAGAGAAGATTAAAGATTTACTGAGTGTTTTTTATGAAGCCACTTGTGATTTTTCTGGGACCAAATACCTATAGCCAATTTGTACTTTCCAGCAGTGTTTTTTATTTATTTCATATTAAAGCAGCACTCTAAGGGTAGAGATGACTACATGAAGAAAATATCTGAGAAAATGCTTGCTAAGTATGAGAAATATTAGTCTGAGTTCAATGTGTTGTTGGCTATAGCAGTTATATTGGATCCTCGATACAATCTTCATTTTATTGATTTTTCTTATACGAAACTTTATGGAGATTGTTCCATAGAGTATATGAATTTTTGGACCAAAATGACATCTCTCTTCATGGAATATAGTTCTTCTAGTGCTCCCACATGTTTTACCATGACTTCTGAAAGCACTATTAGTGGAGTGAAAAGTGAGTCCTCAGTTAATAAACAAGTATTTCAGGTGATATGAAATAATATTTTTTGTTTACTGATTTATATTATATTGTTGTTTCATATCACATGTAATTAAGAAACAATTTTATTTATTTTTTTATGTATAGGAATTTGATTTATTTAGACATGATGATCTTACTGCCCATTTGCAAAAAAGTCAATTGAATCTTTATTGGATGAACCTGGTGCAGATAGAAATGCAAAGATTGACATTCTTTCCTTTTAGAAAGGAAATAAATTTTATTATCCTGATCTTGCCAAAATGGCTTGTGACATTTTGAGTGTTCCAGTTTCTATAGTTGCATCTGAATCTACTTTTAGTATTGGTGGGTGTATCATTAATCAGTTTAGGAGTGCACTAAAAGCAGGCATTGTTAAAGCGTTAGTCTACACAAGAGATTGGCTATATGATGATGAGCAAGGTAATATTATTGATCAGTTTAAATGATTCTAATTTTTCAATACAATAATATTATTTGATATAAAACTTTATTGATACCTATTTTTTAATAGAAACACAAGAAGAAGTTAAATTGGATGAGTTAGCCGAAGATGTAATGGAGTTGGAGACGAATAAGAGCAAGGACGACGCTCCACTTTCTTCTGCAAGTTCTAAATTTGTTTAGATCTGTGTTTTGATCATATTTGGGGTTGTAACATTAATATGTTTACAATGTGTGCTGTTGTTTATTATATTTGGGATGTAATTTTAATATTTTACAATGTGTGGATCATATTTGTGTGTTTATCTGTATCATATTTAGTACTATACTACTGTTGGGATAATAATATTGGTATTTATCTTGTTTGGATTGTAATCTTAGACTTGTCGTTAGTTTTTTTATTTTTTATAGCACTATTTATCTTTTAATATTTGTATAAAATCAATCAATCATGTCAAATTCAAATAGGTCAATAATGGATCAATCAATCATGTCAAAGTCAAACAGGTCAGTAATGGGTCTGTTCAACCCATTAATGTAATCGGGTTGAAACAGGTCGTGTCGTGTCGTGTCGTAATGTGCCAATTTATTTTGTATTTACTAACGGGTCGTGTCGTGTTCACCTGTTATCTTAGTGGGTCGTGTTAAGGTTTAGGATGTTGATACAAAACCCTTAACAGGTTGTGTTCGTGTTGACCCATTAAGTGTAATTTGCATGCCTTGACCCGACACAAATATGACCCGCTGACACAATTTGCCACTCCTACCCGCTTTTATTCTACTATCAAGGCATTCATTGAAGATAAGAACTGAATCTAGGATCTATCTTCCCCATACAAATGCATTTTGGGGATTTGTAATGATCCACCCCAAAACTCCTCCCAATTGATTTGCGAGCACCTTGGAAATGATCTTATACACTCCATTCAAAAGGCTAATGGACCTATAATCCTTAACCTCCAATGCCCCAATCTTCTTGGGAATAAGTGCAGGAGGCTTTTCTCAAATTTCCCAACTGAGAAGAATTCAGGAAACACCTTCATAAGTCCTCCTTCACCACTTCCTAGCAGGTTTGGAAGAAACCCATAGAAAATCTATCTAGCCCTGCTGCTTTATCTTTTACCATCTTTCTTACCACTTCATGAACCTTAGCCTCCTCAAACGAGCTCTCCAACTAGGTGACATTCTGCTATTCAATGGACGCAAAAGCTAGCCCATCGATTAAGTCACTTTAGTCAAATCTTACCTTGCAAGCTAGGGAAATAAACGGTGGGGATTAAGTGTAAGGAGATATTTCCCTTACCTACTCATCCAAGGGTGGAGATTAATTGGGTCATTTCTTAAATAATGAAAATTAGAGGGGTTTAAGTGAAAAATATTGTGAGGTCTTAAAATCATGACCTTAATTTATTTTAATAGCTCACATAAAAATAAAAGCACACACATCTTAAAATAAAATAATAAAATAGTAAAAATCTTTATCTTAAAATATTTAACTTAAGAATAAATTGAAATGACATAAGGACCTACATAGTAAAACTCGGGTATTACAACTCTTCCCCCTTAAAATAATCTCATTCTCGAGATTGAACGTGCCTCAAAGGAAAGGACGTAAGGACCTACATAAGCATTGGCTTAGGAACGACAAAAGAAATATGCGGACTGCCGAAGGAATGAGCTACACTTTGAGGTTGGGGATAGTGTATTTCTAAGGGTAGCTCCTGTGAAAGAGGTGATGAGGTTTGGGAAGAAAGGCAAGCAAGCTCCCAAATTTATTGACCCGTTTGAGATCTTGGAAACAATAGGAGCAGTGGCTTACAGACTAGCACTCCCTCCACAATTCTCAGCCATGCATGAGGTATTTCACATTTCAATGCTTCAAAAGTATGTGCATGATCCCTCCCATGTGATTGAGTACGTGTCCTTGAAGTACATGAGGATTTCTCCTATGAAGAAGCACTGGTTTAGATCCTAGATCGGAAAGTACAAGTAATTTGCAGCAAAACAATTGCGATGGTCAAGGTGCTGTGGAACCACCACACCGAACAAGAGGCAACATGGGAGCATGAGGACGGTACAAGGGAAAAGTATCCCACATTTTTCTTTGAAGTACATTCAATCTCGAGGACAAGATTATTTTTAAGGGGAGAGAGTTGCAATACCCAAGTCCTACTACGTAAGTCTTTACGTCATTTTATTAATTCTTTAAGTTAAATATTTTAAGATAAAGATTTTCTTATTTTATTATTTTATTTTAAGATGGGTGTGCTTTTATTTTTTTATGTGGGCTATTAAAATAAATTATGGGTGTGATTTTAAGACCTCACAATATTTTTCTCTTAAGCCCTCTAACTTTAATTATTTAAGAAATAGCCAAATTATTCTCCACTCTTGAATGAGTATGTAAAGGAAAAATCTCCCCACATTTAATCCCCACCATTCATTTTCCCTAGCTTATGAGACAAGATTTGACCAAAAAGTAAAGCAACTTAAGTCTTTATTCTTTGAACCTGTTGGTCATCCTTCTAGCTTATGAGGTAAGGTTTGACCAAGTGACTTAAGCTCTTATTCCATCTCAATCCGTTGGTCACTTTCCTAGCTTATGAAACAAGGTTGGACTAAAAGTAACTAAGTCTTTATTTTTGTTGAACGCATCAGTCATCTTCAAAGCAAGAAGGAAAGTCTCTCCTCTTCTTCTCCAAGCCGACGCCCTCCCTCAACTCCATTTCTTTTTCCTCTTCTTCTTCTTCTTCTTCTTCTTCTTCTCATCTTCGAGCTCAAAAGACCAAGAATTTTTCCTTCTCATCTCCAAGCCGTGCGACCCACAAGGAAGACAGTTTCCTTCCTCCCCAAGCTGTGCAATACCCATTCTCCATACCCATTTCGGTTTGCTTCCAAGATTGAGTTTAGATCCTTGTTTTCATCTTCCCAAAGGGGAAACTTTGAAGGTAAGACCCTCTTGATTTACTTTTCACTATGATTTTCTTATGAGTTTCGAATTCCACCATTTTTCTCACATATTGATGTTTCAGTTTTGAGGTTTTAAAAATAGTGTCATCGTGTTCTTCATCTACACGGCTACATTACCATTTGATCCTCCATTTTACCTCTTGAAAGAGGTTAAAGATTAAGGTAAAAACCCTAACTTGACCCATTTGGTTTTAGTTTTATTTTGGAGGCCAACTAAGTTGTTTTAGCTTGTATTTTAAATATAATTATCGTCTATGTTGCAAATAAATGTGGATGCTCTGTTTTTGGCCCAAACCGAAAATGTTGAAGTAGTTTTGCTATGTATTTTCCTATATTTCGAAAATGCTATGTTGCTATTAAACTTGTTTTGCTATGTATTTTCCTATATTTCGAAAATGCTATGTTGCTATTAAACTTGGTTTAATCATACGTGATGATTAAAGTGATTTTCATTTATTTATGTTGGTACCATGTGTCTTGTGTTGAGGTTGGTTAGCAACTTGTTTTTAGGATGCTAGAGGATCGGTTTAAAGGTTTGACTTGGTTCCTTGTAATTTTACAGCTTGCTTCAAAAAGAGTATTAAATGAGTAAATTATAAGCTTGAGTGTTTAAAGGTTTTAATGTTGCTTAATGGGTAACCTTGTTATACTACTCTAACTTTAATGGGTCATGTTATCTAAACTATTTAAATATTTCTTATGTACAGCATAGTTGGTTTAGGTATAGAAGATTAATTGTGCATAATATATTATGATATGTAAAGCTGTCCAAGTACCCCTAAGCCCATGTCACGCCACGCCCTGTCTTGATGTAAAAAATAGCCCATGTATGTTGTCCCTCATTTGGTTAAATTCTGCCTAACCCAAGAGTCCAAAATATCGATAAGTAACATTTTTATGAGGGACCAGAAGTTGATTTAAAAGTCATGTTTGCTAAGCTTGTTTAGCCTACTTGAGATGCCAAAAATCTATTTTTAAGCTCATTGTTAAGAATTTCCAGATTTTATCTCTTAATATCCATAACCCAAAGTGAGCTTGAACCAAAGAGACCTTGCTTGAAGCCCTATGAATTCTTAACTACTTTTCATGTAAGCTTTTTAAATAGCCTTCCATGGACAGCTAGCATGTCTTAATATTTAATTTATTGCTCTTGAAAGTTGAGGTGAAGAGTAGTCATCAGGTTAATGCTAAGCATAGAATGGACGTTAGATTATAATATCGTGGCTTTCTCTTTTAAAGGGAGGGCTAAAGAATATTGTATGAGTATTAACATGCTTATGCTATTTATTGGAATAGAACCTATATTGACGTTAGAAGTATCGAGGAGTATAGAGATAAGTAGCTATGACCATAATTCTTACACCAAGTTTTCCTTATGAAAAAATCTCTCTCTCTTTTATTGCAAATGTTCTTCTAAAGAAAAGAGTAAATGAATATAGTATGTACAAGCCTTTCTTGGCAGCCCCTTTTTACGCACCCAAAGTATTAAGAGTGCGCATGCAAATGGATGGTATACGTAGTATACATTGTATGTATTTTCATGAAATGAAATGTGAGACTTATGCCTTATGCTTAAAGCAATGCTTTAAACGACACGAAGAAAATGTTTTAAAATGTCTCTATGAATTGATGTTTTAAGTGATGCCATGACCTGATATGACGTGAAGAAAGTGTTTGTTCCTATGAACTGACGATTTAAAAGATGCCATGAACTGATGCTTTATGGATGCCATGAAAGATGATGTTTAAGCTCATTCTTTTAAATGACGTTTTTCTATGAATGCACTGTTAAATGAAAAGGATTGAAAAGGAAATGACTGAATGAAAGAAAGAAAAGACTGAAAGGAAATGAATGTTTTAATATATAAAACTACGTAATGGCCATAACTGATAAATGAATGATGGTACCAAAGGACAGGACAGATTCCAATGCCGGGTAAGTAGTACTGGTGGTGCACCTGGTGTTGCCCCCTAATTGAAAGAGATTTCCAACCCACGGCCACGGGTGGAGTCCAGGTCCAAAAGACTGCTAACCCTAACACACGGGGCGTAATAGTGTGTACCGGCCAAAAGAAAGAGAAACATGAAAGCATAGTTATTTCTCAAAAAAATGTTTATGCATGAAAGTATTGCTTATTCTTTAAAATGTTTATGCATGAAAGCATTGTCAAATTCTCAAAATGTTTATGTATGCATGTTTTCAAAAGAAAAAGAATAGATGATTAGTACATTAACGGCATGGTGTGCTACCTACTAAGTGTTCGACTCACTTTGTATTTATGTTTTAAACGTCCAGGTAATGACAAAGAGGCTAGGGAGCAAGGCACTATTGCAGAGGGAGATGCAGATGCTTAGTGTCTTCCCTGTTGGTTCGACCTTACATGGATGATGGGTTATGTTTATGGATGTTTTTATGTTGGGATGAGTTCCTTGTTGGGACGTTTTGTTGGGTTTGACTTTAAACCATGTATCTATTGGTATGGTTTAACCGTTATGGTGGGGTGATGGTAAACCCTTATACATCAATTTAGTGCCTTATTGTATGTATGGTAGAGATAGAGTCCCTTTCTAACTAGAACATTTATGTTTTTATGAACGTATGATGGACTCTAAGAGTCTCTTATGGAAGAATGTTTGAATAGAATGTCTATCAGGTGTTCCCTTTATTAAATTAGAAATTTAAAGTAAATGTGTGTTATGTTCATGCTGATCACATATTACTAGAAAAAAAAATGAGAGAGAAGGAAGAGGGACAGGTATGTACGTAGCGATTCCACCCTTCGTATGGCGGGGTTGTTACATCTCCATACAAACAGCTCCATCAATATTCAGCATCTCCATAGCATTAGTTCGCCTATGGGAGTTTGCCACTCTAAAGAACTTCATGCTACAATCACCCTCTTTCAGCCACAAAGCCCGTGATTTCTGCTACCAAGAAATCTCCTCCAATGGGGTGACGCTCTCCAGATCTGAGAGTAATTCTGTCCTCCGAACAAGTTCCTCCCACGAAATTGCTCTTGTATACAACCCGTGTATTTGGGCCTTTGCCTATTCCTACGATCAATAAAATCTTATTTACTGATTAAAAAAAAAAGAGTCTAATCCCCACACTTGACCTTGTGCCAAAATTTTATCATCGATCCATCATGTAAGACATATCTAGTAAAACTTTCACCCAACGCCTCTTGATATTTTTCCAAAGGCCTACTCCAAACAGCCCATTAACTTCACTAGAACACCACACACATGAGCTACCATATTTTGCATCCGCTATCATTCTCCAAAACACACTCATTTGCATAATGCAACAGCCATTTCCCAAAAGAGCTCGATAATAGTGTTACACTAAAATTAACTTCAGACTCTCATCCTCCCACGGATACTAGAGAGCACGCCTTGGAACAACTTAAACCACATGGAATGAACTACTCCCCACACCACCCCGACAAGAAATCCATTTGTAATTTGTCCAAAAAATTAACACATGCGAAATAGAACGATTTTCCATGCTGGAGATCAAAGAAACTTATGACTAGAAGAGGCACCCAAAAGACAGTAATAATTCATACATGAAATAATCCATTTATAACAGGTAGCAGAAAAAAGCTTTCTAGATTAGAAGTTCAATATGCATTAAAGATAACGTTAAGGAAGTCATTGTAAGAACCAAATATCTGAGGAATAAGCACAATCTGAAGCTAAAACAAAAATACCCAAGACCACAAACCTTTCTTGTGTCAAGTTGCAGTGGAACAGCCAAAAATTGATAAGCTCTAGTTGGATTATAAATCAAATTTATGCCAGATTTTTGCATTTCTTAACATTACTAATAAATTGTGCAGGTGGATTGTTATATTTTTCACAAGGCAAATCATATTCAAAAAGCAGAGGGGCCAACCGAGTACACAAGAAGTATACAATAGGCAACACCCAACTTGGGGGCAGACAAAAAAGAACAAAGGGGACAAAAAGGAACATAATAAAATGAAATCTAGAAAATCAGAGAAACAAACTTCCTGTGTACACGGCTTATGCCTATTTCATTCGTATGAATACAATTTTCTTATTACTTATAAAAAAAAAAAAAAAAACCATCTAGAAATAAAGGGAATTGTGCAGGATGATTATCCCAGAAGCATGTATGCATTGCACAAAGATGACAGAGTACCCCATTAAGGTCATACTTTCAGGTCCAACCTCCACCATAGAAAAGTGTTTTGTTGCAAGTCCTTTGGCAGAGTAAATTAAAGAAGTATCAATAAGCCTCTAGATCAAAATTTATAAAACAAAAATGCCGGGGTATTACCTTGCACCAGTGATTGTCATAAATTGTTGGAGTTTGTCACGGTGGCCTCTTCCTAATTTATGCTGTCAAAAAAAGATGAAAAATAGGGTATGCACGTATAAATATTATGGAATAAATATATGCATAAAAATACCACAACCAAAACTCAATGCAATATGAATTCTGATTACAAATAAACAAAGATGAAAAAATTTTAAACAAAAGCACAAAGTTTATTTGTATAGAAATAGCAAGTCAACTTAAACTGGTTACTAAATTGAAGCTAATGAAATATAAAGCAAATGTCTAATGAGTTTATTTGTATAGAAATAGCACGTCAACTTAAACTGGTTACTAAATTGAAGCTAATGAAATATAAAGCAAATGTCTAATGATCATGCATATGTAAACCTCTTGACATCCTCTAATATGTGTGAGGGTAACCATTTTCTGTTATGGTATTAGCTGCTTTTATTTACTTTGGGTTGTAACAGATATTGGGCCTCGGCCCATATCATTTCATTTAATTTTCCTATTGTCCAGCTAGGCCCATTTTGGGATATCACTATGTAAGGAGGACTCCCTACTCAAAGGGGGTCTATCAAACTGCATTAAGAATTTTCTGCTCTTATCTCTATTCTCCTTCTTCTTTACTGGAGGGGCTCCCCTCGAAGTGAGCAATCTCAATGTATTTTTATCAAATGATTAGGGAGTGTTACAAATTGGTACCAGAGAGTTAGGTCCTGATATGGCTGAATTGAGTAATGCAGAACTTCAACTCTGTTTTCAGAATTATCATCATGCACTCCATGATGAAATACGTAGAGATCTTGGAGAAAGGGTTCTCATAGTAAAGTCTTTATATGGTGAAAATTTAAAGATCTTAGTTGAACCTTCCTATACCATTTACTATGTGAAGTTGAACATTGAATATGCATATGGAAGACAAATATCCATTGGAGCAACAAAAATTGATGTACGGCAAATTTCTCTTGGAAGATGATATTACGCTGACAGAAACAAGGGTATTTGAAGATGGATCTCTCTTTCTTGATATGATATGAGCATGAGTGAAAATTTGGGCTCTATATACCTAGAGCCTGTTTGGGATTGCAGTATAAGTCTTAAAAAGTGCTTAAATATTCTTAAAAATTCTTTAATGAAAAAATTAGGTCGTTTAGATGTTTCATATTAAAGCACTTTTAAGATCAAATAAGCTAAAAAGTACGTTTGAGGAAAAGCATCATTTTGAATTTTTTTCTCAAACGTGCTTTTCTGGATAATATGGAACGTAATTTGAATTTTAAAAAAATTGTCAATGGACGAAAATATCCATACAACTTTAAGATAATTACAACTTTCAAATTTTGAAGGATATAATCATAATCTTTAAAAATTTAAATAATCGTCATTTCTACCTCATAAAATACTTTTTTAATTTATTTCCAAACAAACGTAACATGTTTTAAAGTATTTTAAACATATAGTTACCAAACAGTAAATAGCTTTTTAATAGTAGAACTTATTACTTAAGTTATAAGTTATAAGTTCTAAAGTTATAAGCTATATTTCCCACCGCAATCCCAAACATGCACTTAAAAGAAGAGAAGGAAGAGGCCATAGGTTCAATTAAAAAAAAAAAAAAAATCAGTAGTTATAGAAGAAAAAGGGGAAACAAAAACGATGACCCAGCTAACTCCACTGCCGAAAATCCAGAACTCGATTTGTTACAAGCAGCAGTGTTTAGAAATATAGGGGAAGCTCTAGATGCAAGGGTCGACAATGGCGTCGGCAAGAAGGGCCATGCCGAAGACTTCATCAAGGAAGAGGAAGGCCAAATACCTTGTAAAACCTCTCTCCCTCTCTCTCTCTCAGGGCAGAGAAACTAGCTCTACCTCTCAGATACCCCAACATCCATCCGAGCTAGCACCACACTCTAAACCCCAACACTTACTCCCAACACCCCCATATGGGAGCTTGACCCTGGTATTGGATTATCATATTCATCTCCACCGATGGCCTTTCGTTATAGATCTATCTCGCAACCAACCCTCCTCTCTCAAGATCGACTCCAAGATTGATCTCTGCAACTCTCTGTCCCCACCACAAAAACACATCCAAACTATATTTCATCCCGCACAGTTAGGAAATGTATTGCATGCTTTGAGAAGCAGGCTTTCTGATCCAACAAATGTGTTGAAGAGCCGGGACCCCTCCCTGGTTAATCCCTACACCTGGTTCTGTGTCACCTGTGATTCCAACACATGATTCGCTTGGAATTGGGAAATTCTAATATCTCTAGGACTTTAGGTTCAAAGCCTGTGAAGCCCAACATCTACAATACGTGGAGCTTTCTAAGAATGAGATAGGAGGTAAAATCCCAAAAGCATTGGGTAATTTAAAAAAATGTGTCAACATGGATTTGTATGAAAATGGATTGGAAGGAGCAATCCTAAAATCTTTATCCAAGTTGAAAACACTCAGATTTCTAAGGCTAAAGCAACAACAAGCTGACGGGATCAATTCTAAGGGAGCTCACCATTCTCTCTAACCTCAAAGTTCTCAAAGTTTTAGGTAACCATCTCTTAGCTGCTCTTGCTTCTAGTGGGTATTTGGAATATGCAGAAACAGTGTTTGATAAAATGGGTGTTAAAGGTGTTTTTCTTAGCACTCTTGGGTTTGGTGGTTTATATGGAGGTTAGTAGAAATTTTGAGACTGATATTGATGTTTATTCTTATACTTCTTTGATTACTGCTTGTGCTAGTAATGGGAGGTATGGAGGGACTGTAAAGTGTTTTTAAGAAGATGGGAATTGAACCTATTATTGTCAGTTACAATACCCTTCTAATGGTTTATGGTAAGCCTGATTTTTTTGAGGAAGCCATACATCTTTTTCAGTTGATGCAAAAGAAGCATGACAATTTAATTGTAATTTGTACATTTAGCAAAAGAGCTGGTTTAGCTGGACTTAAGAGGGGACTGGAGTTGCTGGTTTACCAATGACGCTTTGGCAGCTAGTGGCACTTCTTGTTCAGGGCTGGAGTTTCTGCCTCTATATAATTTGCAGAGACTTACTAATAGGGGTCTACAGGCTATTGGCAATGGTTGTAAGAAGTTAAAAATCTGACCCTAAGTGCTTATTATTTCTTGAACTGCAGGGGTTTGGAACAATTGAAACAAGAACCAGCTGGAGTTGGGGAGAGTGTGGACCCTGCATTTAATGATGGTGTCCAACGTGCTTTAATTGTTGAGGATTACAAGGGGGCAATTGCACAGTGCATATCTGCACATAAAATGGCTGATGCTTTAGTTATTCCCCACAATGGTGGTGCATCCTTGTGGGAGAGCACTCCTGACCAACACTTAGGATGAGCCATTCACATTGCCTAAAGGTTGTTTCTGCTATGGTGAACAATGATCTCTTGAGCATGGTTTGTACTAGACCCCTTTGATTCTGGAAGGAAACCCTTGCTCTTCTCTGAAGTTTTGCACAAAGAGAGAAAAGGACTAAGCCCTAGGACACGCTTCTAAACGCCTGAATGTTGGTAACGCATTGGCTGCTACTCTTTGTTATATATGTGCTGGAAATATTGATAAAATTGTGAAAATCTGCCGAGGAGTCTTCAAAATGAGCATGAAGGGAAATCATAGTCAATCTTCTTCAGGATTTGATGAAAAGAAATGAATTGAATGGTTTAGAAGCCCGCGGATCTGTCCTTATGTACTTCTTGAGAGAAACTCTTCCTCAGCAGGGACCGAAGGCAGAAATTACGAGACAAGTATGACAAAATTAGTGAAAAGAAAATCCTCGTATTTGACCCGGGTGGTGGAAGGTTCAACAGCCTTTTGAGGTCTACTTTGGAAGCATAACCGCGCCTTGTGGACAAGGTGCTTTGAAGGGGAAGGGTTTGTCACAGCCCAAGGAAGAAGCTGAGCCTTGGGCGAGAAGGCCACGGGCCATGGGCCAACATCTATTTTTCTGTTATGTTATTAGTTGCTTTTATTTACTTTGGGTTGTAACAAATATTGGGCCTCGACCCATAACAGTTAAACCCTTTACATTTAGGTTGGGTTTGGATGTTGGGTTGGGTTGAGTTGAATAAAATATTATTAGAATAGTAGTTTTAAATATTATGAGTGTGTTGAGATTTGAAAAAGTTAAATTTTTCACTATATTTTATATAGAAATTTGAAAAAGTGTTGAGGGATTTGAAAAATGTGTAATGATGAGATGAAGTGAGTTGAGGAGAGTTTGGTAACCATACGGAACCTAATTTTCCTATTGTCTAGCTAGGCCCATTTTGGGATATCAATCTGTAAGGAGGACTCCCTACTCAGAGGGGATCTATCGAAATGCATTAAAAATTTTCTGCTCTTCTCTCTATTCTCCTTCTTCTTTACTGGAGGTGCTCCCCTCGAAGTGAGCGATCTCAATGTATTTTTATCAAATGACTGGGGAGTGTTACACTTCTTTCTCTTGCCTTCAGTTTTCTCAGAAACCAAACATAGGCTTCGGCAGAGGAAACAAATTAAATGAAGCGAGCTAAAATCCGTAAACCAAGAACTTGCCCGATTAAATGGGGCAAGAAACTAAAATAAATCACAGACCAAGAAAAAAATGGGAAACGCAAAAAACACAATTCTAGAAAGGTTCGAGAAACAACTCAAAGTTTAAAACAGACTATAAACTGACTACAAAATAATCGAATCACTGACCATCTTTTAGGCGTCGTGAATAAAAACCCTAATTCAGAAGAAGCAGCAGATGTAGAGAGAGAAAATTAGGGTTCCTCTCTCTGTCTCCGTCTCTCTCCCCCCCTCTCTGGAGTGTAGAAGTTTTGGTTGGATTTTGTTCTGTCACTTCTTCCGTGGAGGTTTTTGTCTCCCAGTCGGTCCTGTTACGAGTTTACCAAAATGCCCCTGTTTGCTGCTTTTTAAGCTTGTCCCTTGTCCAAGCTGCTCAAAGATTTTTTGCCCCCTCTTTGCCCTCTTTGCCCAGCATTGCTAACAAGGAAAATGACGTTCTTGATTAACTCTAAGAAGCTACCTTAATTCTCAGAATGACAAGAATTGATTATGCAGCAAACCAAAGCAAGAACTTAAAAAAAGTGGAACCACTTACTTCTCCCATGATGCATTTCTTCCCTTTTTTTCACTATTTTATTGGTCTTTTTGCCTACTTTTAATTGAAAATATCACTCAAAAGTAAAAAAGAATCAATAGATGCATTGGAATTTCTTCTTAGGACATCATTTGAGGGAACTAAAATGATTTGTCCCACTATGAGTAGTGTCCTCTGAGTAAATATTTTCACCAATGTTCATGTGGTGTGATGACACAAAATCCACTAACACTTCATCTCAACCACACGCTCACACATTACACATGGAGCCAATATGAAATTCTCGACCTAAATACGTTTTCAAGAGTATTGTGCAAAGAATGATATGATGGTCCCAAAAGTGTTTGATGGAATTCTCTTGATTGATAGTTTACACTATGCAACCGATTGTACTAGACTTGATTACATATGCAATAGTACTTAGTAGATTAACTACTTCGCCAGGAAATGATCATTGGTATGTAATGGGTTGGATAATGAAATATTTATCTGATACAAAAAATTATGGTTTGCCTTATAAAAGGTATCATACTACACCTTAAGGCTTCAATGATGCGGATTTGAATACTTTATAAGGTGACTTGTCATTCTATTACTAGTTATGTTATTACTTTGGTTGATGGTGCTATATGTTAGAAATCTAAATAACAAGTCATTATTGCGAACTCAACTAGGGAAGTTGAACTTGTAACTTTGGCTTCAACAAGTGAGGAGGCAAATTAGTTGAAAAATTTATAACATGAAATTCTTTTATAGGAAAAACTAGTTTCACTCGTATTAATTCATTTTGATAGCACTGCTACTATTGGTATTGTATGAAACTACTATTACAATAGTAATTCGAATTAAAGGAGTGCCTTTGACAAATTTCACCTACGTAAGTAAGGAAATTGGGCCACCTCCTACGAAAATTGGGCAGCTTGTTGTTTTCGTATATGTTGGTATTGTTTTAATAAATATAACATTATATATATATTTATATATATGTGTGTGGGATTTACTAAATTTGCCATGTTTTACCGTTTACTTCTTTGTCATCAAGGAGCATTCACTTGTGATTCGTTTTTAAGATAATTGATCGATCATTTGAATTTCATATGCTTCGGCGTTACCTTATTCAGTGCACATAACATTCATTTCGTATATAAGGTAACTCCGAAGCATATGACATTCATTTTGCCTACTAATTGCATTAAGAACATCTCATTTGTTTGAAAAGAGAAAGTTGACTTATTATTCAGTGCATGCGCAGCCAACGTTTTCCTGCCAATCCAACATTACTTAGCGTTTTATTTCCTTTATTTATGGCTCATCTTGTGAACACGTCTTTTACTAAGGTTTTGGCCCTTGTAGATAAAAGCACTTATATCATATATAATATTTTCTTGTCTAAGGCTGGATTTGGATACAGAGTTGAGAATAAAACCATCTCAACTCTGTTTGTATGGTAAGATTATCTTCGTAACCAAACGCTAACAAAGAGTGTTTCATCTCTTTTCACAAAAGACAAATTAATGTCTTTCTTCATTTTGCTTTTTAGACGAATGCAGCTTTTTCAGTCTATAGGGATGCTGAGTAATATATTTTTCAGCTTTTTCAGTTTTTTTTGTTGTATATTTTATTATTTTTTTATAAGAATGTATTTTATTATTTACCAATTATCCATTAAATTTTATTTTAAAATAATATTTAAATTATTATAAATACTATGCAGTCATTGGTAGAACCCACAACTCTCAAATCCTAAAAAAAGTTAAAACAATCTCATCTCATATCAATCAATCTCAACTCAACTATCTCACTACTATTTACAAACCATCTCAATTCATCTCATCTCAACTCATTATCTAAACCCCACTTAAGTCTTTTAAATGCTTTCTCCAAACACTTCTCTTGGTTCAAAAATGACAACCTCGAATTATCTGTCTTAGAAATTTCTTAGTTCCATGACATAGGTTGCTAGACCATTATCTTTCATTTCAAGTTTAGATTAAAAGAATGATTTTGTCATGTTTATTATACCCAAAAAAAAAAAAAAAACTGTTAACAATATATAATTATTCTTCACATATGATCTTAAGAATCTAAGTTTCCATGTTTTATTTCCAAATGTATTTGTTAAGGATTTTAGAATACGACAAATGCTTTTCAACCCTAAACTTTGAAAGAAATTGTATCTAGCTTCTTTCCTTTCTATTATTTATAGAGTAGTGTTATATATACTTATAATTTTACCTGCACAATTTATTTTTGTCAGTTTTTTTTTTAAATTCAAATTTCATAATTTTCAGCATATCAATAACTAACACATAGAGAATTAACTTTTTTTGTAAGTATAGTTAGTATTGATCTTATTGTTTATGTTGCTATGGATAGAAACTTTGACAAATAAAATTTTATTGTATATTTCAAATGGTACTAGGAATCCTCGTACCCTGAAATTAGGGAATTTAAAAATTAGTTCAATAGTATAAAGTAGTGAGGATTGGCGAAGATGTATTGGTGAGACTATACTTTATAACTTCTTTTTTTATATAGAAAAAGCATGTCTTTATTGTTCTCATTAAAGCAAAGAATGAATATAAGGAAGATAATCCTGGTCACCTTTTCAAGCAATTTCTTGACATCTCTAACAATCATTCCCACTTATTTCCATTTCTCCTCACAACTTTTAATGGCATTAACCATTGTCAGTGTATCTCCTTCAAACATTACTTGCTATAGGCCCAACTCAGTGCAAAAGATAGTGGCTTTAAGAGCTACAATGGATTCACCCAATAGAGCATCTGGATATATCTCTCAAAGGGATCTCAGTGTTGCTATGAATCTTCCTCCCTAGTTCCTTACTATAACTCTTATTCCCACTTTGCAATGAACTTTATCAATTGTGTTTTTGCTACACTATTAGGAATCTCCTGTGATGATCTTTTGTAGTCACCTATTGCCTAGAGTGATTGTTTCACCAATATGTAAGGAGGTATGCATTTTCCTTCAAAGACAGAGATATTTCCTCTTTTCCATATCTATTGAGTTGTTACTGCAATCTCTTCAAGTTCTTTTTCATTCATGTATGAGCATAAATATGTAAACACTTCCTTAAAAGGTTTCTCCTCAATGATGCACTTTTGTAATCTTCTTGAGCATAGCCCCCATACATCTTGTGCTAATTTGCAACTCCAAATAGCATGTGCTACATTTTTAGGATTTTCCATACATATATGGCAGTTTAGGGAATCCACCACCTTCATTTTGAAAAAATTGAGTTTTGTTGGAAGAGACTCATGACTTTCTCTTCATAGAAAAACTTTGACAGCATTTGGCAATTTGAGCTTCCAAATCTTATTCCAAATCTCTAAGTTGAAACTATTGCTCGATGACTGCCCCTTCATTCTCTCCATTATTTCTCCTTGAAGATTATATGCACTATTTACTGAGAATTTACCATCTGCCATACTCCTCCAGGTCAACTTGTCTAAGCTATTGCAAGACTTATGGGAAGCCTACTGATAACCTTAATCTCAGAGTCAGAAAACAATTCTTTTAGCAAGGGTAGATTCCAATGCTTTGCGTCACTATCTATCAATTTTTTTACCTTTGCATCTTCATCTAATATTTTGACTAGTTTTTAAATTCTGAAATATGATGGTTTTGGGATCCATTTGTCTTTCCATATCTTCATTGATTCTCCATTTCCTATTTTCCATGAGTCGTCTAGCTGCCATTATGCTTTTTCATATGAATGATACATTACTTCCAAGTTTGGTTTTAAAGAAGAGAAATGCTACTCATAAGCCCCTACACCACACACCACATATTTTTTATTTTTTTAAATTTTTTTTAAATTTTTTTTTAGATTTTTTCTTTTTAAAATATTTTAATTTTTATATTTATTATTTATATAATAAATATTTGATAAAATAAAAAAATAAAAAAATTAAAAAAATAGGTGGTGTGTGGTGTAGGGGCTTATGAGTAGAATTTTTCTTTAAAGAAATCTATTTGAGGGAAATATTTTGCCTTTAAAACCATTGCTGCCAAAGAATTTGGATTCTGAATAAGCCCCCAACCCTGTTGGCAAAGGTTAAAATTTTCAAAATCCCTTAAGCCAAGTTCACCTGCATTTTTTGCCTTGCCTAATTGCTACCAATTTAACCAGTGAATTATAACTACCACCTTGTGAGGGAAAATGATGAAAGATCATTTGATACAACAAAGAACAGGTGTAAAAAATTGATTGACCAACTTGAATAAAATCCTCAAAAAATCAACTTCGTGAAGAACACGTATATAATAGGAGGGAGAAATTCTATTTGTAGTCCCCAAGTGGAGACTGCATGTGTAGGCCCTTTATTAAAAGAGAAAAAACATCATTTTAAGAGGGATAGTTTAGTAATTTTAAAAAGTTTTAAAGATAAAATTACTTATGCCTGCATTACAATCCCCAAAATGAGGACTATACGTAGCATTGCTCAATCGGAGGAACATCATATTACAAACAAAGAAACTAAAGAAGATATACAGCTAGCAAAGCTTGAAATTGCTATATTAGCATGTCAAAAATCGAGTTGGGAGAGAAAAAATATACCGAGAGAAAGAATGGAAAGATGAAAACTTGAGAAAACTAATAACAGTACAAGAGATGGACTAATATTTCTAATCATTTCTATACATTAAGTGTTGACTAAATTGTATGGGAAAAATAAAGCATCCACTTATCTTTTGAGAGATTCAAATCTATATCAAATCCATCCATTTAATTATGAGAAATGTTTAGTTAAAAAATAAATTACACAAGGAAGTTTATGCACTGACCAACCCAATGTAATACCTTAAGTTTGACAATCTGATAACTCACATTATACCGCGCCAATGTGTACTTATGTAAGACTTTTGTGTAGACAAAACATTTCTCTTTAATTAAGTTTATTTTTAAAGAACCAACTTTCATTACAATAGTTATAGTACTATTTTATAACATTCAGCTTTTTTTTTTTTTTTTTTTTAAAGAGCCGGTAGCCGCCCACATAGCCGCCCACATTCAGCTTAAACTTTAAGACAACTACAAGTTTATAAACCAAAACCCGGTGTTGCCTGACCCAAACCACAAGAGAAACTTGCCTTTGCAATAAGCTGTTGACCTGATACGAACAATATTTGTAATCCAAGAGTTGCCATCACTGATGCAAAAACCACGATGCCCTGCAAAATGGTGCATTTGAACAAGATAAGACAATGGAGGCATTCTGATTGCTATGCTTGGTAAAAGGGAAAAGGTAGGTAATGATTTTCCAATATTGCAAAACATCATAACACTATGCTTGGCAGAAAACCCAACTATAAATCCACAAATGTGATTACCCTTTTCCTTACCACAAGATAACTAAGAGACCTCATTTTAAAAAGAAATGAGGTACCACACGATTGTAAAGGTCCATCATATTATTCTTATTTGACAATGCAACACATTTTTTAATGCTAAAAAGGGTAGGAGGGGGTAACCGGGGTGGTCTACCTCTCTGGGCTTGACCATAGTAGAACCATATCCTCTGAAACCGGACAGAGGGAACCTAGACTGCAGAAAGCCGTATGCATGCGCTCATTCAGGTCGAGTTTAACACATAGCATAGTCCAGGCCCACTAAAAAGGCTCAATGAACCCCTAGGTTAGCTCAAGTGATAAAGTCTTGGGCTTGGGATACGTTCTCACAATCTAAGGTTCAAATCCCTTTAAATGAAAATAATCTCTAGAAGCTATGGAAGTGAGAGATTTTTTCATTTAATTACCCAAAATGCACTTGCAAAAAACTTTTTGCTCAGGGCTTGTGCATCCTGGAATTAGTCGGACATTGTTCCTGGACCCCGTGCCAATCAAGTAAAAAAAACAAAAAAAGGTCAATAAATCTTTAGACAACTAATACTAAAAAGTGCAAGGCGAATTCATTGACGGAATCGAACTCAAAACAATGCAATACATCCTTTCTAAAGAATCAAAATACTAAACCCAAGTTTTTGTTTATTATTTTTAAACAGGGGAAGGGGCTTACCACAGGTTGCATTCGGTTCTTTCCTATAGGATAGCGATATTGATTCGGTTTGCTCATAGCATAAGAGGTATACCATAGGATAAAACCGGATAAAAGATCCAAAAGAGAGTCAAAGGTAGAAGCTATCACTGCCAGTGATCTGCTCTCAACCGAAGCATACACTTTGGCCACGAATATCACTACATTTGCTATGTTTGATGCATATATTGCCATCCTCTCGCTCCCCGCAACTTGTTTCGCTTCTTCCTGAATCACAAAGTGTCTATGCACATCAGAAAGAGATAGAGATAGATGCAGAGATAAAGACAATAACATTCTGAGACCTTGTAACAGGCCATTTGAATCCCAAGTGGCTAGTCAACAAGAACTCAATCTCAATCATTGCTGGCATAACCAATATTATCAGACCTCGGTCGAACTTGTAGGCAACACGCCGATCTCAGTAAATTTGTCGACTTCATTGAATCCTTCGAGGATTTTGACCTGCCTCTTGTAAAAGGCCGCAAGTTTTTTTTCTCTCACTAACAAAAAGAGACAAGGCAACAAGAAGTTTAATGTAATTGAACAAAACAAGAACTAGTGAACGATGTTGTACAAGAAGAGTATAAACAGAACAAGAAATCATGTCTTACTTAACAGTACAAGAACTGTCTTACTCAAAGCCTTGACAAAATATCCAAACCCAAAATCAGAATTGATGTGTCTCTCTGGCAACTGAAATCCATCCATGTTGAGCTGCCATGATGGCTGCCTTGTTGCTACAACCATCGGCCCTGTCCCCGCTGGGGACAGAAGCTCCGTTCGGTAGTCAAAAGATTCCGTCCGAAGATCGTTTTCCATTTCTTCTTGTTACATGAAGATAGAGGAACAACTCTCTCAAAGTTCTTAAATAGAGCAACTTTCATTTAAGGTTGAAAAAGAATTCAGAATTCAATAAGCACACCATGAAAAATGCCAACATGATTCTAGTTTCTGTGTATACGTCACTTATAATTTCCACGAAAGTTCTTTTTTTCTTTTTTGGCAATAAATTTAATAATTGTTGGGTTTTTTTGGCAATGAAGATGTGGGGGCGGCCCGATTGATTACCCACCCGATAAAAATTTATTGCGATTCTTTTGTTCTTTTTTATTGAGATGTAAGGTTAAGTTGAGTTAAGATAAAAGTTAAAAGTTAAATAAAATATTATTAGAATATTATTTTTTAATATTATTATTATTTTAAGATTTGAAAAAGTTGAATTGTTTATTATATTTTATATTTGAATTTGAAAAGTTTAATGATTAAATAGATGAGTTAAGAGGAGTTGAATAGCCAAAGCAGTCAGCCTTACTCTCATCCGACTTGCTGATTAAAGTTTACTTATTTATGCATTATATCCTTGATGGTCGTCATACTCATTGGTTATCCAACTTAAATAAATTTATCTACAGCTATGTAGATGTAAGAACTACAGAAATCTAGTGTCATGTGTAGGGGTGTAAATAATCCAGATCTTAGAGGATAATGGACTCAAACTTTCTGATTCATCATTTTTTCAGACCAAACCGTTAGCTATCAGTCCAGTCGGTCCATATTGGTCTGGTTAGCTTCTCCTGTCTGGACCGAGAATTTTACACCCCTAGTCATGTGCAATTAGTTTCCTTTTTTTTTTCTTCCTTCTATTATTGTTTCTTGGGAGGACTGTTTAATACAATCTATAAGTATTATAAAACCAACATATTCAATTTCTCTTTGAAACTTATTCTTAAATGTAAAAACTCGACAAGATACCTAAGCTATCCTTTCGAATATTATGTTATGTATTGTGTTTAACAGATAATTCCAATAAATTAATGGTAGTGTGGTAGGTAAATTAAGCCTTACAACAGGAGCAGTTTGGTGGAGTGGGTAGCAAGACTAAACTACCCACACTGGTACAACACAAAAGTGGCATTACCCATTTTTAGTATATACTATTTCTTGTGCTATGGAACGAAAGAGCTGACTTTGTCTGTTTAATTAATTGTAAGTATGGAAGGAATCCCATTGCAGGAATATATATCTTCACGTCGTTCACAACTATCGATCAAGACTGCAGATAATACTTTGTGCTTTTTGGCAATCTGTCTTTCTCATTCTTCTTTCTTTCCTCAGCAGAAAGTTGCTGAACCATAAAATAAGTTTAACGGGAATAAAAAAAGAGAGAGAGAGAAGTTTACGAGACTTGTGGACCAAGTATAGAAGCTCGAGCTAGACATATATGCATGGGGAGCACACCGCCGGTGATCTGGCCACGAATGCATACACATGGCACGCATGCATGGGGTCGGACACATGCGTGTGTGCATTAATTGACTTGTCGTTTGAGGTATTCCAACATTCTAATTAAATTTTAGATTTTATGATCTTGTAGTTTAATTATCATGCATGTCATGACCATGTAGAATTTATGGAGATGATCAATGATTGATCTCAAAATTAAATTAAAAGACTAGGATATAGAAGGAAAATAATAGTTCATTGCATGCAATTTTTATAAATCAAATTACCATTTATCAATATTAAGTCCTGTTTTAGAGTAACAAAACAAAATTGGGGATTTTGTTGTATCTTAAGAACAATTTTGTCTAAATTCTATAAAACTCAAGAAAAAGAAAATATATTTAAAGAAGTTGTTACAATTAGGGGGTAAGGCCGTCGATCAGGACTGGAGAAACTGACCAGACCGAACCGAAGTTGGGGTCGATCGGTCTCAGTCCCAAAATATGTGACCAACGGCATTCGGTCTGGTCCTGAAGGTTTACAAATTTTGGATCGGACCGAACTAATCCAGTATATATATATATTCAATTTTTTAATAATTTAATATATTATTTTTATATATAATTATATAAGTTGATGTAATTTTCATCTAATTTATTATCATTGATCATATAAAATATAAAATAATACATGCTATCAATTAATAATAAATCATAAATCATGTGATAATTTATGTCATTATATGTAAATAGTTAATACATCATACATTCATACATACTCTACTATTTACACTTAATTAATATAATTAGGTAATTTTTTTAAATACATCATACATACTCTACTATTTACTCTTAATTAAAATAATTAGGTTTTTTTTTTTTTGAATACCTAAGTTGCAAGCAAATATGAATAATTTATGTACAATGAAATTATTTAATATTTATTAACCATATATAAAATATATGACGTTATTAATAATTATGCATACTAAAGAATAAAGTCTAAATTGGTAATAATAACTATCAACATCATAAATATAATTATAGTAAAATATTTTTTTTAATAAGTAAGTTACATAATCCACATTAATAATTTACTTAATTTTAATTTAGTAATTTAAAAAATTATTAATTTATTTGAAAAAAAGAAGAAAAATAAATAAAAAAATAATTCAGCCAATTATTGGTTCGGTCCAGGGAAAATGATGAACCAAACCGGACTAGACCGATTTACACCCCTAGTTACAATCAAGACTTAAAAGTCCATAATATTTATTTTCTAGTATCGTGGTTTTCTCTTATAGTATTAGTATTTCTAATTATAAGAATAGATCGAGTAGTGTCATTTGAAGGCTTTTAAATAGGGTTATTCTTTCTAATAAAAGTAGATCACCTCATATTTAATTTAATGAGCTCAAAGTCAAAGTGCCCATATCTTTTCAAAAGGAGGCCCACATCATATATAGTTCAATTCGGTCAAATAATTAGAAATGTTCTATTCCATGATTCAAGTAACTTTTCCTATATTTTTGGTGCTCAACTAAATCAATAGACAAGGTGCAACCAATGACCATAGTAGCAGCTGAAGATACCTTTTGTTTACAATCACGTGCACTAAGGTTTAGTTATAAGGTATAGTCATTGATTGATTGGCGAGTCCTCTCCGTCTAGTAAGGGTGGTCGGGTTGTGTGTCTCTCTCTTTCTTGTGGACAAAGAGTATAGTCTCTTGGATAATTTGTCTTTGAGAATGGAGAATAAACTTTCCAAACTCTGCAAGGGCCTAAAACTCACTGATGAAGAGAGACAAAAAGTAGTGGTGCCAGAGGAAGATGTCATGATTTCGGTAGAGAAAAGAAAAAGATGCCCGGTTGCTCTAATAGTTGCAGACAAGGAGGTGAACATATGAGCTTTTGATCCATAATAGCGAAAATATGGTAAACTGAAGGGCGCACAGTGTTCAACGAAGTGGGATGGAATCGGTCTTTGATCGAGTTTCAAGGGGAAAAAGAGAAAATAAAATAATGCAAGGGCATGCATGGTCCTTCATTAAGTTTCTTGCAAGTTTGAAAGAATGGGTTGGTGGTACAACGCCTAAAGACATCAATTTTTTCTCTAAACCATTTTGGATACAATTTCATGATATGCCTTTTGTTGGTATGAATAAAAGCATGGGGGAAAAGTTTGGTGCAATAATAGGACCAATGATCATGGTGGATGCTGATGATAGTGGTACGGCTTGGGGAGAATTTTTAAGAGTAAAGGTTTTGGTAGACATCACAAAATTATTGGCAAGAGGTCAATTCTTAAATATTGGAGATAAACGTTTCTGGATTTCCTTCATATATGAGAGCCTGGCTAATTTTTGTTTTCACTGTGGTATAATAAAGCATACTCATAGAAGGTGCTCAATGTTATTGAAAGGAGACTATGTGACAATGTGCAGGATTAGTTTGGCACATGGTTGAGAGTAGGCATCCAGAAGAATTCTGTGAAAAGGAAACCACCGGCAACCTCCGAAAGGGTAGCTCCGATGAAGTTCCTCCTAGAAAAAAATAATGAAAGAAGTTACAAGAGGATGCAATCATAGATCTAGTAATACAAGATTCCTTAAAATCAAGAAATAATTTAAATGGAGGAAGTCAAGGGAGTGGTAACTTGTCATAGCTTGATACAAATTAAAAAAGAATGATTCTTCAATCATATCTTTTTATGCAGGAGAAGGAAAAAGTTTCCTCCAAGATTTTAGTGAGTAGCTCGATCTCAACCCTTCTAATAAGGAAGGTCACATGATTGATTCTATGCACATAAGTTGTCAGGTATGTATTCATCCCATAACTCCTAATAGTATGATTGGTAATGAAGGAAATAAAAAAGCATTATCCAATTGGAAGAGGAGAGCTAGAGAAGGAAAAATGAAGGAGAATTGTGATAGATTGGAATCACCAAAGAATCTAGATATCAAATGTTCTAATAAGAAAAGAAGTACCATGGGAGAGAAATAGCAGATGTTGACTATTAAAAGAATC
Source organism: Carya cathayensis (assembly GCA_011037825.1). NCBI lineage: Eukaryota > Viridiplantae > Streptophyta > Magnoliopsida > Fagales > Juglandaceae > Carya > Carya cathayensis. Next base: position 153,932 of record QGSO01000139.1, on the reverse strand, counting down.
AAATACTAACATTTTGTTTGAGTAACCAACAAACATAACTGGCAAAGACTATCCAGCAGCCCTACCAACAATTATGAATCTGTTATACTGGAATTGTCGAGGGCTTAGGAACCCTTAATAGTTCGAGAACTCCATCTTCTGGTGAGGAAAAAACACTCAATGTTGATTTTTCTTTTCGAAACCAAGTGTAAAAGAGTAAGACTAGAAGCTAAACTAGGGTTGAAAATAGTTTTATGGTTGATAACATCGGTAGAAGTGGAGGCATTACTGTTATGTGGAAAAAGGAAGTACAAGTTGAGCTAAACTACTCTTTTCAGCGTCATATTTCTTTGATTATAAACAATTATGTTGTTAATAAGAAATGGATATTGACTAGTTTCTATGGGCACCCTATAGCAGCAAAAATGGTGGAAAGTTAGCAAATGCTGAGACTGCTTAAACCCAGCAATCAAATGCCATGGATATGCATGGGGACTTTAATGAAATTATTTCTCAAGAAGAGAAGTTTGGAATAACAGTCAGATCATGTAGACAAATGGAGTTATTTAGATAAGCACTAGAAGACTGTAAATTAAGTGATTTGGGATTCAATGATTCTAAATTTACTTGGTGTAACAATAGGGATGGAATGGAGTTCACAACAAAGAGATTAGACAGAATGTTGGGGAATTGTGATTGGCATTTACTCTATGTTCTAATATATATTCATGTACTTCATGTCCAAAGTTCTGACAACTGTACTTTGTTTATTTCTTGCCATAATCAAGAGAGAGATTTCATGCCTATCAGATATGAGGCTAGTTGGACTAGAAAGGAATATTGTAAAGATATTATCAAGAAAGCTTGGGGGTCCTCACTTGCCTTTTCTAGTAAGGCTGAGACCACAAAGAAGTCTGGATAGATGCAGGAACAATCTAGTGAGCTGGAGCAAAACAATTCATAGTAATCAAAGGAAGTCCATATCTTATAAGAGAGAAATGATTAGGGAGCTACAACTTTTTAAATAAGGAGATTCCACTGAGAGTATAAAATAATTACAAAGAGAAGTTGACTACTTTCTTGAAGAAGAGGATTTGAAATGGCACCAAAGAGTTAAACAAAGGTGGCTGAAAGAAGGAGATAGGAATACCAAGTATTTTCATATATGTGTATAAATCAAAGAAAGCAAACTAATACTATTTACAAGGTCTCAAATGGCGAGGGCAGTTATGCAATAGGACAAAAGGAGATTTGTAGCATGCTCTAATCTTTTTATCATGATCTTTTTACTATATTCACAGCCAAGAGGGATTATATAAGCACTAGCTCACATTGGCCCAACAGTAACTGATGAGATGAATATGATCTTGCTGATCAAAGACTTTTCTAGTGAAGAGATTGAAAAGGCAATATTTGAGATGAATCATCTTAGCTCCACAGGACCAAATGGATTTCTAGCTGCTTTTTATCAAGATCATTGGAATATAGTGCGAAGTAATGTCACTACTGCAGTTAAGGAAATTCTTAGTTCATGAAGAGGATTTGAAGATATCAATGAGACTTACATTGCTCTAATTCCAAAGAAAAAAACCTCTAAGTTAGTGTATGATTATCACCCTATTAGTCTTTGTAATTTTTTCTATAAAATCATTGTAAAGGTATTGGCAAATAGATTGAAACCTATTCTCCAAGGGCTAATATCTCCAACATAGAGTGCTTTTGTTCTAGGTAGACTAATATATGATAATATTATTATGGCATATGAAGCTATGGACACAATACAAAATCGAATGAGAGGCAGAAAAGAAGGCTAAGTGATACTCAAGCTAGACATGAGTAAGGCTTATGATAAAATTTAATGAATTTTTCGGAAGCTATTATGCAAAAGATGGGGTTTGAGAACAGATAGATTAATTTAATAATGAAATGTGTGAGCACTATTAATTATTCCATTATCATAAATGGTATCCCACAAAGAGGTTTCAAGCCATCAAAAGGAATCAGACATGGATCCTTTATCTCCCTATCTATTCATTCAATGCTTAGAAGTATTAAGCTCTATTTTGAATTATGTTGAGAAACATGGACATATCTCAGGAATTCCACTTGCTCGAGGCTCTTTACACATTAACTATTTATTTTTGCATATGACAACCTTCTTTGTTATAAGGCCATTTCATGGGAATGGAGTAGACTTTTTAGACTTTTTGAAACATTTGAACAAGCCTCAAGTCAAAGATTAAATCAAGAAAAAAAAAATCAATCTTCTTGAGCAACAACACCAGTCAAGAAGTGAAGGAACTCATATTGGCCATGGCAGGGATAAGAGCTTCAGTGTCTTATGAAAAGTACGTGGGGTTACATTCTTATGTAGGTAGACACAAATAAAAAGCTTTCAACTCAATCATGGACAAGATCAGAAGTAAAATGAGCAATTGGAAGGTGAAATTCTATTCACAAGCAGACAAGGAAACCCTTCTCAAGTTAATTATTGAGGCCATACCTACTTACAACACAAACACTTTCAAGATCCCAAAGGCTATTTTGACTTAGATAAATAGACTTGTGTAGATTTTCTAGTGGGGACAAAAGGAAGATAGATAAAAAAAGAATTAAATAAATAAATAATTCACTAGTTAAATTGGCAGCAATTAGGCAAGGCAAAAAATGCAGGTGGACTTGGCTTAAAGGATTTTGAAAATTTTAACCTTTGCTAGCATGGTTGGGGGCTTATTCAGAATCCAAATTCTTTGGCAACAATGGTTTTAAAGGCAAAATATTTCCCTCAAATAGATTTCTTTAAAACCAAACTTGGAAGTAATGTATCATTCATATGAAAAAGCATAATGGCAGCTAGACGACTCATGGAAAATAGGAAATGGAGAATCAATGAAGATATGGAAAGACAAATGGATCCCAAAACCATCATATTTCAGAATTTAAAAACTAGTCAAAATATTAGATGAAGATGCAAAGGTAAAAAAATTGATAGATAGTGACGCAAAGCATTGGAATCTACCCGTGCTAAAAGATCTATTTTCTGACTCTGAGATTAAGGTTATCAGTAGGCTTCCCATAAGTCTTGCAATAACTTAGACAAGTTGACCTGGAGGAGTATGGCAGATGGTAAATTTTCAGTAAACAGTGCATATCATCTTCAAGGAGAAATAATGGAGAGATAGAAGGGGCAGTCATCGAGCAATAGTTTCAACTTAGAGATTTGGAATAAGATTTGGAAGCTCAAATTGCCAAATGCTGTCAAAGTTTTTCTATGAAGAGAAAGTCATGAGTCTCTTCCAACAAAACTCAATTTTTTCAAAATGAAGGTGGTGGATTCCCTAAACTGCCATATATGTATGGAAAATCCTAAAAATGTAGCACATGCTATTTGGAGTTGCAAATTAGCACAAGATGTATGGGGGCTATGCTCAAGAAGATTACAAAAGTGCATCATTGAGGAGAAACCTTTTAAGGAAGTGTTTACATATTTATGCTCATACATGAATGAAAAAGAACTTGAAGAGATTGCAGTAACAACTCAATAGATATGGAAAAGAGGAAATATCTCTGTCTTTGAAGGAAAATGCATACCTCCTTACATATTGGTGAAACAATCACTCTAGGCAATAGGTGACTACAAAAGATCATCACAGGAGATTCCTAATAGTGTAGCAAAAACACAATTGATAAAGTTCATTGCAAAGTGGGAATAAGAGTTATAGTAAGGAACTAGGGAGGAAGATTCATAGCAACACTGAGATCCCTTTGAGAGATATATCCAGATGCTCTATTGGGTGAATCCATTGTAGCTCTTAAAGCCACTATCTTTTGCACTGAGTTGGGCCTATAGCAAGTAATGTTTGAAGGAGATACACTGACAATGGTTAATGCCATTAAAAGTTGTGAGGAGAAATGGAAATAAGTGGGAATGATTGTTAGAGATGTCAAGAAATTGCTTGAAAAGGTGACCAGGATTATCTTCCTTATATTCATTCTTTGCTTTAATGAGAACAATAAAGACATGCTTTTTCTATATAAAAAAAGAAGTTATAAAGTATAGTCTCACCAATACATCTTCGCCAATCCTCACTACTTTATACTATTGAACTAATTTTTAAATTCCCTAATTTCAGGGTACGAGGATTCCTAGTACCATTTGAAATATACAATAAAATTTTATTTGTCAAAGTTTCTATCCATAGCAACATAAACAATAAGATCAATACTAACTATACTTACAAAAAAAGTTAATTCTCTATGTGTTAGTTATTGATATGCTGAAAATTATGAAATTTGAATTTAAAAAAAAAACTGACAAAAATAAATTGTGCAGGTAAAATTATAAGTATATATAACACTACTCTATAAATAATAGAAAGGAAAGAAGCTAGATACAATTTCTTTCAAAGTTTAGGGTTGAAAAGCATTTGTCGTATTCTAAAATCCTTAACAAATACATTTGGAAATAAAACATGGAAACTTAGATTCTTAAGATCATATGTGAAGAATAATTATATATTGTTAACAGTTTTTTTTTTTTTTTTGGGTATAATAAACATGACAAAATCATTCTTTTAATCTAAACTTGAAATGAAAGATAATGGTCTAGCAACCTATGTCATGGAACTAAGAAATTTCTAAGACAGATAATTCGAGGTTGTCATTTTTGAACCAAGAGAAGTGTTTGGAGAAAGCATTTAAAAGACTTAAGTGGGGTTTAGATAATGAGTTGAGATGAGATGAATTGAGATGGTTTGTAAATAGTAGTGAGATAGTTGAGTTGAGATTGATTGATATGAGATGAGATTGTTTTAACTTTTTTTAGGATTTGAGAGTTGTGGGTTCTACCAATGACTGCATAGTATTTATAATAATTTAAATATTATTTTAAAATAAAATTTAATGGATAATTGGTAAATAATAAAATACATTCTTATAAAAAAATAATAAAATATACAACAAAAAAAACTGAAAAAGCTGAAAAATATATTACTCAGCATCCCTATAGACTGAAAAAGCTGCATTCGTCTAAAAAGCAAAATGAAGAAAGACATTAATTTGTCTTTTGTGAAAAAGATGAAACACTCTCTGTTAGCGTTTGGTTACGAAGATAATCTTACCATACAAACAGAGTTGAGATGGTTTTATTCTCAACTCTGTATCCAAATCCAGCCTTAGACAAGAAAATATTATATATGATATAAGTGCTTTTATCTACAAGGGCCAAAACCTTAGTAAAAGACGTGTTCACAAGATGAGCCATAAATAAAGGAAATAAAACGCTAAGTAATGTTGGATTGGCAGGAAAACGTTGGCTGCGCATGCACTGAATAATAAGTCAACTTTCTCTTTTCAAACAAATGAGATGTTCTTAATGCAATTAGTAGGCAAAATGAATGTCATATGCTTCGGAGTTACCTTATATACGAAATGAATGTTATGTGCACTGAATAAGGTAACGCCGAAGCATATGAAATTCAAATGATCGATCAATTATCTTAAAAACGAATCACAAGTGAATGCTCCTTGATGACAAAGAAGTAAACGGTAAAACATGGCAAATTTAGTAAATCCCACACACATTTATAATATATAATATATATATATAATGTTATATTTATTAAAACAATACCAACATATACGAAAACAACAAGCTGCCCAATTTTCGTAGGAGGTGGCCCAATTTCCTTACTTACGTAGGTGAAATTTGTCAAAGGCACTCCTTTAATTCGAATTACTATTGAATAGTAGTTTCATACAATACCAATAGTAGCAGTGCTATCAAAATGAATTAATACGAGTGAAACTAGTTTTTCCTATAAAAGAATTTCATGTTATAAATTTTTCAACTAATTTGCCTCCTCACTTGTTGAAGCCAAAGTTACAAGTTCAACTTCCCTAGTTGAGTTCGCAATAATGACTTGTTATTTAGATTTCTAACATATAGCACCATCAACCAAAGTAATAACATAACTAGTAATAGAATGACAAGTCACCTTATAAAGTATTCAAATCCGCATCATTGAAGCCTTAAGGTGTAGTATGATACCTTTTATAAGGCAAACCATAATTTTTTGTATCAGATAAATATTTCATTATCCAACCCATTACATACCAATGATCATTTCCTGGCGAAGTAGTTAATCTACTAAGTACTATTGCATATGTAATCAAGTCTAGTACAATCGGTTGCATAGTGTAAACTATCAATCAAGAGAATTCCATCAAACACTTTTGGGACCATCATATCATTCTTTGCACAATACTCTTGAAAACGTATTTAGGTCGAGAATTTCATATTGGCTCCATGTGTAATGTGTGAGCGTGTGGTTGAGATGAAGTGTTAGTGGATTTTGTGTCATCAATGATGGTTTTGGGATCCATTTGTCTTTCCATATCTTCATTGATTCTCCATTTCCTATTTTCCATGAGTCGTCTAGCTGCCATTATGCTTTTTCATATGAATGATACATTACTTCCAAGTTTGGTTTTAAAGAAATCTATTTGAGGGAAATATTTTGCCTTTAAAACCATTGTTGCCAAAGAATTTGGATTCTGAATAAGCCCCCAACCATGCTAGCAAAGGTTAAAATTTTCAAAATCCTTTAAGCCAAGTCCACCTGCATTTTTTGCCTTGCCTAATTGCTGCCAATTTAACTAGTGAATTATTTATTTATTTAATTCTTTTTTTATCTATCTTCCTTTTGTCCCCACTAGAAAATCTACACAAGTCTATTTATCTAAGTCAAAATAGCCTTTGGGATCTTGAAAGTGTTTGTGTTGTAAGTAGGTATGGCCTCAATAATTAACTTGAGAAGGGTTTCCTTGTCTGCTTGTGAATAGAATTTCACCTTCCAATTGCTCATTCTACTTCTGATCTTGTCCATGATTGAGTTGAAAGCTTTTTATTTGTGTCTACCTACATAAGAATGTAACCCCACGTACTTTTCATAAGACACTGAAGCTCTTATCCCTGCCATGGCCAATATGAGTTCCTTCACTTCTTGACTGGTGTTGTTGCTCAAGAAGATTGATTTTTTTTTTCTTGATTTAATCTTTGACTTGAGGCTTGTTCAAATGTTTCAAAAAGTCTAAAAAGTCTACTCCATTCCCATGAAATGGCCTTATAACAAAGAAGGTTGTCATATGCAAAAATAAATAGTTAATGTGTAAAGAGCCTCGAGCAAGTGGAATTCCTGAGATATGTCCATGTTTCTCAACATAATTCAAAATAGAGCTTAATACTTCTAAGCATTGAATGAATAGATAGGGAGATAAAGGATCCATGTCTGATTCCTTTTGATGGCTTGAAACCTCTTTGTGGGATACCATTTATGATAATGGAATAATTAATAGTGCTCACACATTTCATTATTAAATTAATCTATCTGTTCTCAAACCCCATCTTTTGCATAATAGCTTCCGAAAAATTCATTAAATTTTATCATAAGCCTTACTCATGTCTAGCTTGAGTATCACTTAGCCTTCTTTTCTGCCTCTCATTCGATTTTGTATTGTGTCCATAGCTTCATATGCCATAATAATATTATCATATATTAGTCTACCTAGAACAAAAGCACTCTATGTTGGAGATATTAGCCCTTGGAGAATAGGTTTCAATCTATTTGCCAATACCTTTACAATGATTTTATAGAAAAAATTACAAAGACTAATAGGGTGATAATCATACACTAACTTAGAGGTTTTTTTCTTTGGAATTAGAGCAATGTAAGTCTCATTGATATCTTCAAATCCTCTTCATGAACTAAGAATTTCCTTAACTGCAGTAGTGACATTACTTCGCACTATATTCCAATGATCTTGATAAAAAGCAGCTAGAAATCCATTTGGTCCTGTGGAGCTAAGATGATTCATCTCAAATATTGCCTTTTCAATCTCTTCACTAGAAAAGTCTTTGATCAGCAAGATCATATTCATCTCATCAATTACTGTTGGGCCAATGTGAGCTAGTGCTTATATAATCCCTCTTGGCTGTGAATATAGTAAAAAGATCATGATAAAAAGATTAGAGCATGCTACAAATCTCCTTTTGTCCTATTGCATAACTGCCCTCGCCATTTGAGACCTTGTAAATAGTATTAGTTTGCTTTCTTTGATTTATACACATATATGAAAATACTTGGTATTCCTATCTCCTTCTTTCAGCCACCTTTGTTTAACTCTTTGGTGCCATTTCAAATCCTCTTCTTCAAGAAAGTAGTCAACTTCTCTTTGTAATTATTTTATACTCTCAGTGGAATCTCCTTATTTAAAAAGTTGTAGCTCCCTAATCATTTCTCTCTTATAAGATATGGACTTCCTTTGATTACTATGAATTGTTTTGCTCCAGCTCACTAGATTGTTCCTGCATCTATCCAGACTTCTTTGTGGTCTCAGCCTTACTAGAAAAGGCAAGTGAGGACCCCCAAGCTTTCTTGATAATATCTTTACAATATTCCTTTCTAGTCCAACTAGCCTCATATCTGATAGGCATGAAATCTCTCTCTTGATTATGGCAAGAAATAAACAAAGTACAGTTGTCAGAACTTTGGACATGAAGTACATGAATATATATTAGAACATAGAGTAAATGCCAATCACAATTCCCCAACATTCTGTCTAATCTCTTTGTTGTGAACTCCATTCCATCCCTATTGTTACACCAAGTAAATTTAGAATCATTGAATCCCAAATCACTTAATTTACAGTCTTCTAGTGCTTATCTAAATAACTCCATTTGTCTACATGATCTGACTGTTATTCCAAACTTCTCTTCTTGAGAAATAATTTCATTAAAGTCCCCATGCATATCCATGGCATTTGATTGCTGGGTTTAAGCAGTCTCAGCATTTGCTAACTTTCCACCATTTTTGCTGCTATAGGGTGCCCATAGAAACTAGTCAATATCCATTTCTTATTAACAACATAATTGTTTATAATCAAAGAAATATGACGCTGAAAAGAGTAGTTTAGCTCAACTTGTACTTCCTTTTTCCACATAACAGTAATGCCTCCACTTTTACCGATGTTATCAACCATAAAACTATTTTCAACCCTAGTTTAGCTTCTAGTCTTACTCTTTTACACTTGGTTTCGAAAAGAAAAATCAACATTGAGTGTTTTTTCCTCACCAGAAGATGGAGTTCTCGAACTATTAAGGGTTCCTAAGCCCTCGACAATTCCAGTATAACAGATTCATAATTGTTGGTAGGGCTGCTGGATAGTCTTTGCCAGTTATGTTTGTTGGTTACTCAAACAAAATGTTAGTATTTGATTCTTTTAACAGTCAACATCTGCTATTTCTCTCCCACGGTACTTCTTTTCTTATTAGAACATTTGATATCTAGATTCTTTGGTGATTCCAATCTATCACAATTCTCCTTCATTTTTCCTTCTCTAGCTCTCCTCTTCCAATTGGATAATGCTTTTTTATTTCCTGCGTTACCAACCATACTATTAGGAGATATGGGATGAATACATACCTGACAACTTATGTGCATAGAATCAATCATGTGATCTTCCATATTAGAAGGGTTGAGATCGAGCTACTCACTAAAATCTTGGAGGAAACTTTTTCCTTCTCCTGCATAAAAAGATATGATTGAAGAATCATTCTTTTTTAATTTGTATCAAGCTATGACAAGTTACCACTCCCTTGACTTCCTCCATTTAAATTATTTCTTGATTTTAAGGAATCTTGTATTACTAGATCTATGATTGCATCCTCTTGTAACTTCTTTCATTATTTTTTTCTAGGAGGAACTTCATCGGAGCTACCCTTTCGGAGGTTGCCGGTGGTTTCCTTTTCACAGAATTCTTCTGGATGCCTACTCTCAACCATGTGCCAAACTAATCCTGCACATTGTCACATAGTCTCCTTTCAATAACATTGAGCACCTTCTATGAGTATGCTTTATTATACCACAGTGAAAACAAAAATTAGCCAGGCTCTCATATATGAAGGAAATCCAGAAACGTTTATCTCCAATATTTAAGAATTGACCTCTTGCCAATAATTTTGTGATGTCTACCAAAACCTTTACTCTTAAAAATTCTCCCCAAGCCGTACCACTATCATCAGCATCCACCATGATCATTGGTCCTATTATTGCACCAAACTTTTCCCCCATGCTTTTATTCATACCAACAAAAGGCATATCATGAAATTGTATCCAAAATGGTTTAGAGAAAAAATTGATGTCTTTAGGCGTTGTACCACCAACCCATTCTTTCAAACTTGCAAGAAACTTAATGAAGGACCATGCATGCCCTTGCATTATTTTATTTTCTCTTTTTCCCCTTGAAACTCGATCAAAGACCGATTCCATCCCACTTCGTTGAACACTGTGCGCCCTTCAGTTTACCATATTTTCGCTATTATGGATCAAAAGCTCATATGTTCACCTCCTTGTCTGCAACTATTAGAGCAACCGGGCATCTTTTTCTTTTCTCTACCGAAATCATGACATCTTCCTCTGGCACCACTACTTTTTGTCTCTCTTCATCAGTGAGTTTTAGGCCCTTGCAGAGTTTGGAAAGTTTATTCTCCATTCTCAAAGACAAATTATCCAAGAGACTATACTCTTTGTCCACAAGAAAGAGAGAGACACACAACCCGACCACCCTTACTAGACGGAGAGGACTCGCCAATCAATCAATGACTATACCTTATAACTAAACCTTAGTGCACGTGATTGTAAACAAAAGGTATCTTCAGCTGCTACTATGGTCATTGGTTGCACCTTGTCTATTGATTTAGTTGAGCACCAAAAATATAGGAAAAGTTACTTGAATCATGGAATAGAACATTTCTAATTATTTGACCGAATTGAACTATATATGATGTGGGCCTCCTTTTGAAAAGATATGGGCACTTTGACTTTGAGCTCATTAAATTAAATATGAGGTGATCTACTTTTATTAGAAAGAATAACCCTATTTAAAAGCCTTCAAATGACACTACTCGATCTATTCTTATAATTAGAAATACTAATACTATAAGAGAAAACCACGATACTAGAAAATAAATATTATGGACTTTTAAGTCTTGATTGTAACTAGGGGTGTAAATCGGTCTAGTCCGGTTTGGTTCATCATTTTCCCTGGACCGAACCAATAATTGGCTGAATTATTTTTTTATTTATTTTTCTTCTTTTTTTCAAATAAATTAATAATTTTTTAAATTACTAAATTAAAATTAAGTAAATTATTAATGTGGATTATGTAACTTATTCCTTAAAAAAATATATTTTATTATAATTATATTTATGGTATTGATAGTTATTATTACCAATTTAGACTTTATTCTTTAGTATGCATAATTATTAATAACGTCATATATTTTATATATGGTTAATAAATATTAAATAATTTCATTGTACATAAATTATTCATATTTGCTTGCAACTTAGGTATTCAAAAAAAAAAAAACCTAATTATTTTAATTAAGAGTAAATAGTAGAGTATGTATGATGTATTTAAAAAAATTACCTAATTATATTAATTAAGTGTAAATAGTAGAGTATGTATGAATGTATGATGTATTAACTATTTACATATAATGACATAAATTATCACATGATTTATGATTTATTATTAATTGATAGCATGTATTATTTTATATTTTATATGATCAATGATAATAAATTAGATGAAAATTACATCAACTTATATAATTACTATAAAAAAATAATATATTAAATTATTAAAAATATTAAATATATATATTTATATACAGGGTTCAGTCCGGTCCGATCCAAAATTTGTAAACCCTAGGACCAGACTGAATGCAGTCGGTTCACATATTTTGGGACCGAGACCGATCGACCCCAACTTTGGTTTAGTCTGGTCAGTTTCTCCAGTCCTAACTGATCGGCCTATACCCCCTAATTGTAACAACTTCTTTAAAATATATTTTCTCTTTTCTTGAGTTTTATAGAATTTAGACAAAATTGTTCTTAAGATACAACAAAATCCCCAATTTTGTTTTGTTACTCTAAAACAGGACTTAATATTGATAAATGGTAATTTGATTTATAAAAATTGCATGCAATGAACTATTATTTTCCTTCTATATCCTAGTCTTTTAATTTAATTTTGAGATCAATCATTGATCATCTCCATAAATTCTACATGGTCATGACATGCATGTTAATTAAACTACAAGATCATAAAATCTAAAATTTAATTAGAATGTTGGAATACCTCAAACGACAAGTCAATTAATGCACACACGCATGTGTCCGACCCCATGCATGCGTGCCATGTGTATGCATTCGTGGCCAGATCACCGGCGGTGTGCTCCCCATGCATATATGTCTAGCTCGAGCTTCTATACTTGGTCCACAAGTCTGCGTAAACTTCTCTCTCTCTCTCTTTTTATTCCTGTTAAACTTATTTTATGGTTCAGCAACTTTCTGCTGAGGAAAGAAAGAAGAATGAGAAAGACAGATTGCCAAAAAGCACAAAGTATTATCTGCAGTCTTGATCGATAGTTGTGAACGACGTGAAGATATATATTCCTGCAATGGGATTCCTTCCATACTTACAATTAATTAAACAGACAAAGTCAGCTCTTTCGTTCCATAGCACAAGAAATAGTATATACTAAAAATGGGTAATGCCACTTTTGTGTTGTACCAGTGTGGGTAGTTTAGTCTTGCTACCCACTCCACCAAACTGCTCCTGTTGTAAGGCTTAATTTACCTACTACACTACCATTAATTTATTGGAATTATCTGTTAAACACAATACATAACATAATATTCGAAAGGATAGCTTAGGTATCTTGTCGAGTTTTTACATTTAAGAATAAGTTTCAAAGAGAAATTGAATATGTTGGTTTTATAATACTTATAGATTGTATTAAACAGTCCTCCCAAGAAACAATAATAGAAGGAAGAAAAAAAAAAGGAAACTAATTGCACATGACTAGGGGTGTAAAATTCTCGGTCCAGACAGGAGAAGCTAACCAGACCAATATGGACCGACTGGACTGATAGCTAACGGTTTGGTCTGAAAAAATGATGAATCGAAAGTTTGAGTCCATTATCCTCTAAGACTGGATTGATTTACACCCCTACACATGACACTAGATTTCTGGAGTTCTTACATCTACATAGCTGTAGATAAATTTATTTAAGTTGGATAACCAATGAGTATGACGACCATTCAAGGATATAATGCAGTAAATAAGTAAACTTTAATCAGCAAGTCGGATGAGAGTAAGGCTAGACTGCGTTTGGTTCTTCAACTCTTCTTAACTCATCTTATTTAATCATTATAACTTTTCAAACTTCAAATACAAAATATAATAAACAATTCAATTTTTTCAAATCTTAAAATAATAATAATATTAAAAAATAATATTTTAATAATATTTTATTTAACTTTTAACTTTCATCTCAACTCAACTTTACATCTCAATAAAAAAGGACAAAAGAATCGCAATAAATTTTAATCGGGTGGGTAATCAATCGGGCCGCCCCCACATCTTCATTGCCAAAAAAACCCAACAATTATTAAATTTATTGCCAAAAAAGAAAAAAAGAACTTTCGTGGAAATTATAAGTGACGTATACACATAAACTAGAATCATGTTGGCATTTTTCATGGTGTGCTTATTGAATTCTGAATTCTTTTTCAACCTTAAATGAAAGTTGCTCTATTTAAGAACTTAGAGAGAGTTGTTCCTCTATCTTCATGTAACAAGAAGAAATGGAAAACGATCTTCGGACGGAATCTTTTGACTACCGAACGGAGCTTCTGTCCCCAGCGGGGACAGGGCCGATGGTTGTAGCAACAAGGCAGCCATCATGGCAGCTCAACATGGATGGATTTCAGTTGCCAGAGAGACACATCAATTCTGATTTTGGGTTTGGATATTTTGTCAAGGCTTTGAGTAAGACAGTTCTTGTACTGTTAAGTAAGACATGATTTCTTGTTCTGTTTATACTCTTCTTGTACAACATCGTTCACTAGTTCTTGTTTTGTTCAATTACATTAAACTTCTTGTTGCCTTGTCTCTTTTTGTTAGTGAGAGAAAAAAAACTTGCGGCCTTTTACAAGAGGCAGGTCAAAATCCTCGAAGGATTCAATGAAGTCGACAAATTTACTGAGATCGGCGTGTTGCCTACAAGTTCGACCGAGGTCTGATAATATTGGTTATGCCAGCAATGATTGAGATTGAGTTCTTGTTGACTAGCCACTTGGGATTCAAATGGCCTGTTACAAGGTCTCAGAATGTTATTGTCTTTATCTCTGCATCTATCTCTATCTCTTTCTGATGTGCATAGACACTTTGTGATTCAGGAAGAAGCGAAACAAGTTGCGGGGAGCGAGAGGATGGCAATATATGCATCAAACATAGCAAATGTAGTGATATTCGTGGCCAAAGTGTATGCTTCGGTTGAGAGCAGATCACTGGCAGTGATAGCTTCTACCTTTGACTCTCTTTTGGATCTTTTATCCGGTTTTATCCTATGGTATACCTCTTATGCTATGAGCAAACCGAATCAATATCGCTATCCTATAGGAAAGAACCGAATGCAACCTGTGGTAAGCCCCTTCCCCTGTTTAAAAATAATAAACAAAAACTTGGGTTTAGTATTTTGATTCTTTAGAAAGGATGTATTGCATTGTTTTGAGTTCGATTCCGTCAATGAATTCGCCTTGCACTTTTTAGTATTAGTTGTCTAAAGATTTATTGACCTTTTTTTGTTTTTTTTACTTGATTGGCACGGGGTCCAGGAACAATGTCCGACTAATTCCAGGATGCACAAGCCCTGAGCAAAAAGTTTTTTGCAAGTGCATTTTGGGTAATTAAATGAAAAAATCTCTCACTTCCATAGCTTCTAGAGATTATTTTCATTTAAAGGGATTTGAACCTTAGATTGTGAGAACGTATCCCAAGCCCAAGACTTTATCACTTGAGCTAACCTAGGGGTTCATTGAGCCTTTTTAGTGGGCCTGGACTATGCTATGTGTTAAACTCGACCTGAATGAGCGCATGCATACGGCTTTCTGCAGTCTAGGTTCCCTCTGTCCGGTTTCAGAGGATATGGTTCTACTATGGTCAAGCCCAGAGAGGTAGACCACCCCGGTTACCCCCTCCTACCCTTTTTAGCATTAAAAAATGTGTTGCATTGTCAAATAAGAATAATATGATGGACCTTTACAATCGTGTGGTACCTCATTTCTTTTTAAAATGAGGTCTCTTAGTTATCTTGTGGTAAGGAAAAGGGTAATCACATTTGTGGATTTATAGTTGGGTTTTCTGCCAAGCATAGTGTTATGATGTTTTGCAATATTGGAAAATCATTACCTACCTTTTCCCTTTTACCAAGCATAGCAATCAGAATGCCTCCATTGTCTTATCTTGTTCAAATGCACCATTTTGCAGGGCATCGTGGTTTTTGCATCAGTGATGGCAACTCTTGGATTACAAATATTGTTCGTATCAGGTCAACAGCTTATTGCAAAGGCAAGTTTCTCTTGTGGTTTGGGTCAGGCAACACCGGGTTTTGGTTTATAAACTTGTAGTTGTCTTAAAGTTTAAGCTGAATGTGGGCGGCTATGTGGGCGGCTACCGGCTCTTTAAAAAAAAAAAAAAAAAAGCTGAATGTTATAAAATAGTACTATAACTATTGTAATGAAAGTTGGTTCTTTAAAAATAAACTTAATTAAAGAGAAATGTTTTGTCTACACAAAAGTCTTACATAAGTACACATTGGCGCGGTATAATGTGAGTTATCAGATTGTCAAACTTAAGGTATTACATTGGGTTGGTCAGTGCATAAACTTCCTTGTGTAATTTATTTTTTAACTAAACATTTCTCATAATTAAATGGATGGATTTGATATAGATTTGAATCTCTCAAAAGATAAGTGGATGCCTTTATTTTTCCCATACAATTTAGTCAACACTTAATGTATAGAAATGATTAGAAATATTAGTCCATCTCTTGTACTGTTATTAGTTTTCTCAAGTTTTCATCTTTCCATTCTTTCTCTCGGTATATTTTTTCTCTCCCAACTCGATTTTTGACATGCTAATATAGCAATTTCAAGCTTTGCTAGCTGTATATCTTCTTTAGTTTCTTTGTTTGTAATATGATGTTCCTCCGATTGAGCAATGCTACGTATAGTCCTCATTTTGGGGATTGTAATGCAGGCATAAGTAATTTTATCTTTAAAACTTTTTAAAATTACAAAACTATCCCTCTTAAAATGATGTTTTTTCTCTTTTAATAAAGGGCCTACACATGCAGTCTCCACTTGGGGACTACAAATAGAATTTCTCCCTCCTATTATATACGTGTTCTTCACGAAGTTGATTTTTTGAGGATTTTATTCAAGTTGGTCAATCAATTTTTTACACCTGTTCTTTGTTGTATCAAATGATCTTTCATCATTTTCCCTCACAAGGTGGTAGTTTAATTTGTTTTGTGTTTGATGATCTAATTAGCAGCTTCTTGCTTTCATTGTGTTATTAGAAATATTGCTCCTCTTCTTCTTTTTGATGAAAGATTTCTATTGGAATAACACATTCTTTCAAAATTTATCTGTCCAATACTTGATGTAGCCTTTTTTTTTTTTACTTCTTCATTTACAAGCTAATGTCCTAGATTGTATATTGCCCTCGGCAAGGACTTTCTAAGCATGCGAATTCTCTTACCACCGATCCAATCGTTTTATTCCCAGTTTAGAAGTTTCTAATAGATCCAATATTTTGCTTCTTGGTTTAGGGATTTTGCTTATTGTTTTAGCATTGCTCTAGCTGTTGTTTTGGCAGCTTCAAGTTATTTCCAGCATGATTGCAGTATTGTTCGGCCTTCTCCAACATTTTTTTTTTTGGTGTTTCACAATACTAATTTCCCAGTGATTCTAACACCAATTTGGTGTTTCCAATTTTCCATCTGATGATCAATTTGTTAATTTCTGATTATGTTTTTGGTCTCTTTCTTTCTTACTCATTTTCATATATCTTTCTTGCTTTCTCTCTAACTCCTAGAGTGCAATATTACTCCATTTCCTAGACACTGTCATTCTCTATGAATCTTTTGGCAACGTTAACATTGCAGAGTATTAATATCTATGGGTTTGGTGTTATTATTTCTATGTTTTTTTGCCTTCCTTGGCTAAGAATCTATGAACTTCAAACAATCAATATTTCGTTTATGGACTATATAATGCAAGTACTGCTGCATGTACAAATCAAGATGTTCCAGCTTGAGGGGGAGAATTAGAAAATACTATTTCACCCATGTAATTATGTTATATTACTGTTATTTTATTTTGTTGGCTAATTAGTTTTGGCTATTTAATAAATATAGCTCATTCTATGTAAAGAAGAAATACTGCAATACATTTTAGTTTTATCATTTTTCATCATTCATTTTTTTGATCTCTCAGTAGCTTTTCTTTATCTCAGCTCTAACTTAGACAGATATGCTACCCAAAATTAATTTTTGGGAAATTCTAATATTTCTCGATATTTTTTATTTAGTTTTAGATGATCAAACTTGTTAGGTACCTTATATGACAAGATATTAAGTTATATACAGCCTTTAATAACTGATTACTATTGAAATTAAGTGCTTGGAATGCTTGCTTACATTTCTATTTTTTAGTTAACTCATTACAATTTTCTGAAGTCACAATTGACCTTATGCATGCAGACTCAACCTGAAAGGGACCCCACAAAAGAAAGATGGATGATAGGAATCATGGTCTCAGTCACAATAGTTAAATTTGTGCTCATGGCATATTGTCGCAGATTCAAAAATGAAATTGTTAAAGCCTATGCTCAAGATCATCTCTTCGATGTGATCACAAACTCAATCGGTCTTGTAGCAGCAGTTTTAGCTATCAGATTCTATTGGTGGATCGATCCTGTTGGTGCCATCATTGTAAGTTCTTGATACTGGTTTTTAAATTTAAGTATGGTTTGTTGACACACCACTTGTTATGGGACCCATTAGAATTATATAAAAAAGAAGAAGTTAAAACGCCGATACTATTTTATCGTTGTGGGACCCACTTCAATGGTGTGTTGAGAGTGTTAAAAAAACTTGCAAGTAGATTTTGTTTTTTCCTAATCCAATAGTAGTACTTAACAATATGCACAATGAAATGACAATGCAGATAGCTTTATATACTGTGAGTAATTGGGCAAAAACTGTGATGGAGAATGTTTGGTCATTAATTGGAAGAACAGCCCCACCAGAGTATATAGCAAAGCTAACATATCTCATTTGGAACCATGACAAGGAGATCAAGCACATTGATACAGTTAGAGCATACACATTTGGCTGCAATTACTTTGTTGAGGTTGACATAGTATTACCAGAGAACATGTCCCTTGGGCAAGCACATAATATTGGGGAGACCCTCCAAGAGAAGCTTGAAATTTTCCCAGAAGTTGAGAGAGCATTTGTTCATGTGGATTTTGAGACCACTCATAAACCGGAGCACAGGTCAAAGCTGCGATAAAAATCAAGAAAAATCACATCAATTATGAGTACAATAATGGCTTTGGGTTGAGGGAATATTAGGTAGGATTTCAATGTGCAAGGCATCTAGAAAATTTCATGGTCTCGTTGGTTTTATGACTGGCCTGGCTTTTACATCTACAATTGAATACTTATTACTTGGTTTACTTTATAAGGTTCTTTGAATTTTGAACGTTATTTGTAATCTAGTGAAAACCTGTTGGAAACATTCGGACTTTGAATTTTTATTTATTTAACAATATAAACACTCTAATATTATACAAGTCCTGTATATTTTAGATATTTTATTTATGTATATTCACTCTAACTTAGTGAAACAGAAAATAAAAATCATGAATTCGTGCTTTACAAAAATAGTAATGCGATATACAGTCGTAAAATGTGCGACTACCGTTTAGTCGATTCGAAAAAGAATGAAGTGCATTATTAAAAAAATTAATTTTCTTTCTATGTGAGTTATGTATTTATTCATTTTTTTTAAATAATTACGAGATATTTACATACTTATGATTACAACTATTATTTCTCTTATAATAAAAACCTAATCAATTAAAATCGTAGAAAAATCAAATATTAATTTATCAGTAAAATTTAATCACTGATCGAATATTTGGTTCGTACGTCTTTATTCCATTCTTATCCAATCTCACATTCAAGCTGAGGTTGTTGGGCCTGTAAGATTTGGGCCGCTTCTTTCCATTTGACCATAGAATATATACTTACTTAAATAAATCCATACAAAAGTGGAGACACCTATCTATTTGAGGCAAGACGGATTATCTTGTACTAAAGAAACATGATGCCCAAGGAAAAGAAAGAAAAATACTTCATTACCCGACTGAAACATCATAGGCGTTCTCATTGAATTTTCCAACAGGCTTTGACTGCATTTTTCCCCCTTTGTCATGTAGTACTCACCTTAGAGGCTCGAGCCATGTTTGCAAATAAAAATGTTTTGTGCAAGCTCGGGGTATGCAATTTTCATATAATCACTTGAAGAAAAATGTAATCCATATGAAAAATCGATTTTTGTTAATGATAGTTTTCAATTTTTTCTCAAGTGGGTTTACACACCTTAATTGTATGATGTATCTAGTATGTAAAATGCTACTCCCACTAAGAGACTATTGAAAATGTGTACCAAATAGTATTTTGTGTTGTTTTTTTCCTTAAACATTTGTGTCTGTTTTTTTAATATTTAAAATACAAACATAAACTTTTAAAAATGAAAAAAAAAAAAAACTATTCGGTACACATTTTGATACTCTTTCTGGGTAGGAGTAGGAGGACCCATCTAGTATTATTTGTATACTACCGATTGGCACCATCGGGGGAGATGTATTTGTGTCACACAGGGAAAAGAGGTTATGACTCCCAGCACACAAAAGAGCCTTCAAAGAAAGACAATCTAGACAAATTGTACCTTTTTCTATGCAACATAAGGCGTCTCGTCTCTACATTGACTGAAGAAAGATAATAGAAGTGGACTTGGAAGAGTGGGTGTTAGAAAGCGAACTTGTGGGAATTAGGGCCAATTGTGGGTAGGGTACGTAAAGGAAAGTGGCTGGATTAGCAGAAAATCGTCGGAAGAACATCCTCATTGGATTATGTAAATATAAATGTGAAATTTATATAATATGACATAATTTTGCATTTGACTATTCTACTCAAAATTTATTCCCACATTGAATTATCCATCTATTAGATAAAATAATAATAAAAAATAAGACATCAAGCCAAGCTAAAATAACAATCAGTTCCCATGAATTGAAGTATTTATGAAATCAAAATGAAGAATTTCATAAACTATAATTAAAATCTATTTGTTTCTAAACTTCAATCTCACAAATAAATATTTACAAATTTCAATTACCTTCAGTATCCCAAAAAACACAGTAGATACATCCAAAAAGCTACCCTGATCACACAAAGTCATTGCTTTCATGGCTATAGTATCAATAATGTAAACATCATCAATAGTTTTTGCTTGGTTGCCGAGAAAAGGCAATAAAAAAAGGCAAAAAAAAGACATAATTTAAAAAAAAAAAAACCTTGGTGCAGTAGTCCTTCCAAACCCTCTGAGCAATTAAATGCCCACCCAAATCAAAGGCTTTGAACTTTATGTTCCCAATACTCAGCTTCTTGAATGCTAGCTGCTGTGTCCATTGATGTTGAGCTAATCTTTGCAAAAAGACTCCAAACATAGATGGTGTAGAGAAGTTGAGCTACGTGCGAAGGAAACCTAGGGAAAGCAAGAGGAGATCTTATCCAGTGAGTGTTTGAAAGACAAGAGAACAAGAAAATAGAGAAGAAGATGAGGAGTTTGGGTAGAAGGAAAATGGAGAGGAAGAGGAGGAGTTTTAGTAAAAAGAAAATAGAGAAGAGTTTTGGTAGAAAGAAAATGAAAAAGAAGAATAGTGAAATTTGGTAGAGGGAGAAATCGAGGGAGAGAGTGTGTCCTGATCCAAGAAAATAGTTATTTATTCATTTGGTCTTGCTGCAGTATCAGTCAAATATAACCAGCACTCTTAATTTTAGTGTAGCTAAAAGCCAACTTTTTTGAAATTGAGTGTGTGTATGTGATGTATTTTTAAGTTACATTAGCTAAATTACTTATTGAAATCCAATGAGTATGCTCTTTTCCTTAAACGCCTCACACAACCAACCTGCATCCCTGACCAAATAAAGATTTCAATTCCCAACCAAAAGGCCAAGTACCAAGTTAGATCAGAAAACCAATGGTCACATTGGTCAACAAGGTTCACTCTTTGTACGATTGAATCTAGTCTCAATATCATGGAAGTAAATAGAGCAGAATGTCAAGCATGCTACATGAATACATGCATATAAGCCTCGACAATTGAACATTCTGGCCAAACCCTATTCTTTATTAAGACTGTTTATTTGAGTTCTAGATCGGGTACCTAGGTATACTTGGCCCGAAACCCAGCTTGAGTTAGCCTGGTTATGACCAAGGCTGGAACCTGGATGAATCCGGGTTTTTGAAACCCGGAAATCTACTTTCTGGGCTGTACCTATTTTTTTTTTTAAATCAAAAGCTTATTTTTTATTAAATTTTTTTAAGAAAAAAATAGTGTTGAAAATCACCTTTTATTTTCAATCTAAAAGCCTATATTTTATAAAACTAAAAATATATCTAAATGGAAAAATAAATTTATGTAAAAATAAAGGTAAAGCTATAAGCCTATAAACAACTAATTCACTTTTTTAACTAAATGCATATAAAACCAAAAGACAAAATTCAATATTCATCATGTAAAATGCGTGCAACATATATGATGCAATCTACTATATAGTACATTGTTTGAACTAATTTGATAAGAATATTACAAAACACATACATTACTTTAATCAAACTCCAATACACAACAAATTGTCTGCAAAAAATCAGAAAGTTTTCCATCAATTAGCTCTTCTTCCATCAATCAGAGGATAGTGGGTTGACAAGCTCTCTTGGCTGCATCGGGATCCTTAAACGTTACCTAATTACAAACATAATAAAATCAGAAATCAAAAGGACAAAAAAACCCACATTCAATATATAGCTCACATATGGTATGAATACTTATTATAATTTCCAAAGAAATCCAGAGGCACATTGATATCTTGATTTATGCAATGGTTTAGTCAGATTAGCATTAATTGCATCAAAGGATAATGTGAACGAGATAAAGGAGAAAAAGTTAAGGAGAAAAACCCAAGAAAACCCACATTCAATATGGCCACCAACTTTCCTGTTTGGACTAGAAACATGAATACCATTACTTGATCAACTGCCAACTTCGTCTTTAATGAACAAGTAGGTTAATGACTAGGAATTGACTCACGAACAAATAAATCTATTCATATTTAAGTAGCAAACAGAGAACGTACAATATTATTCAAGATATATGCAAATATATGTGTGTATATATATATAAAGCCTAAAATGGAATGGAGTAAAAAAACTTCAATTAAAATAAATTCTATAATTAACAAAAAAAGTGGATAATAATCTGTATCATATATCTAAACTTTCCAAATGAGTTGCTTAATTAATACATTAATCAACTAAATGAGAGAGAGAGAGAGAGAGAGAGAGAGAGATGTCAGACCTTCTTATCCATGGGAGCATAGATCAGAAAGAGAATGACATAAATGGATTGAAAGATGGCGCCGACACCATTGACAGTAGTGACGAGGAGATCATCTGCCTAATTGTAAAGAAAGAACTAATGTGAAGTAAAGGAATGACAAGATAATTTTAGAAGTACATGTATTGAACTGAGCTTTTTCCCAAAGCCAGGAATAAGACTAGATTGCACAATAGCTTAAATAATCATCAAAGATCAACAAAATAAGAAAGTATGCACAAATCTCTTACCTTCTAAAATTTTCAGCATGAATGGGAAGGAAGACTCACAACATGTTAGGTCCACAATGCATTAAATTTGAGTCACAAATCAAAAGAAAAATCTACTCTCTATTCAGAGTACACCCATGTATCAAACCAAAAATTAAACTCCACATATTTGTACATTTACAATGAAGGCATTTCGTTCAACAATAATGATATGCCCAAACATGATCAAAACTAGCTGCAATGCAGAAATCTTTTGTCGACCCCATAAAGTGGACTTTCAACTAACAATCTCTTATAAAAAATCTGATTGGCTAAGTTTGTGTGTATTTTACTATTTTTTTCCCCAAATGTTTTACACTCCAGCCAAAAACACAATTACTTTTGTTTTAAAAAAAATATCTTGAAAAATCTAAGAGCCCAACATCCTAATAACCATTTCTTCCAAATACTAACAAATCACACAGAGTGAAAACTGAAAGATTTTCCTTTCCCAAAAAAAAAAAAAAAAAAAAGGCAACATCTTAGCCACTATTCACTCCCAAAGTCTCCTTAGCTCAAGCCTTATGTATATAACAAGACTTCAATAGCAATTCAGTTGTTATCACATATAACTATTATTGATACAACAGAGTTGCAGGAATTTTGTAAACATGCTCAAAATATCAAAAGAAAATGAACAAGATGCCAAAGCACCAACACAAAGCACTACAACAAATAGTGCTTTTTCCTGTGAGTGATTTCGTTGCAATTAGTATCTATTTATGCAGGAATTGACTTTTTCCTGCCAAATCTTGCTGTAGCTGACTCCTTAGAATTATGTGACAACAGAAAGTAGTTTCAGCTGCGAGTATACTTATTGTGAGAACTACTATTATTTCTGACAGTAAGTAATCGTGAGAAACATATATATTTTTCATAGGAAAAGGTATTGATTCAAGGCACCTTTCGCCCACAGAAAAAGTATTTTCTTACAAAACTATTAGCCGGAAATAGTATTTTTGACATGTATTGTTGGTAGAAAATTCTCTTCCCTTAGGTACCAGAAAAGCTTTTCTAAGAAACTATTTTCGTGGGTAAAAATTCTTTCCAGCATATAAATAACAAGAATTATTTATTTGCTAGATATATATATTCTGACAAAAATACTTTATTGCGAGAAACACAATTATTAGAAAAAGTTATTGATTACACTCATTATGGTGGGAAATTCTTTTTTGCCATTTACATAGATTGTTAATAAAGGTACTTTTTCCTACATGCTAAAGAAGCTAGAAAAAAGTTTTTCTTAAACTCATTATGGTGGAATTTTTTTTTCCCATGTACATACATTGTTAGTAAAAGTATTTTCTTACATGGTAAAGAAGCCAGAAAAAAAAATATTTTGAGAACACCCAATGTTGCCAGAATAGTTATCAAGCATGTACAAATAGTCTTGGAAAAGAAGTTTTTGTTGCAAATTATTTGATCAGTAATATTTATTTTATTCTTCCATTATTTGTCATTTTCCTCTACTTTATTGCAGTTATTTATTAGTGGATAAAATGCTTGGCTGAGCATGAACCAATTTGACTCACTAATCAAATTGATGTCTTCATGGTTTGCTATAAACTAATTTCCAAGTATTACTTTGGTCAAATGCACAAATAATCATGGTCATTATTCACCTTTCCATGACCTGTATATATGCCAAATATTATGCCGTGTAACAACTTCTATATAGAACTTCTCAAACGTATACAACCTGCAATCACCTCATATCCCCAAAGTCTAGACCAAGTCTACTTCAACCAACATACATATATTGATATTAATGGTGCCATTATAGTCACCAACATGTAGATGCATACATAAAGTTCATCTTCCAAGTTATAGAGCATTTACATGGACAACTAGAGTTCCTTGACAGTTAATTAAAACAACTGGTAAGCAAATACATCTAGTTTAGTAATTCTAAAACACCTTCCTAGATGGAGCATTCTTGCAATAAAAGTTGCATGCATGCATGGAGACTTGGTTCAGTACTATAGCTGTAACTTACATATTTATCTTCACTAATTGTAACTTTTGATGAAAACTATTCTCATTAACTAAGCTGCAAAATTGGAAACACTAATGTTAAATATTAGTGTATGGTCAATCTCTACCAACCTAACCAAGAAATTTCAAACTGTACAAATAATCATCTACTGCTATTGGCCTTGTATTTAACTCCAAATATAATAAATAACATGATATGTGTCTAAAATCATCCATAGAATTTTGGATTTTTTATATGTATATTACACCTACATAGGGAAATACCTGTACGTTTGGTTGAGATTTCCAAAAGTTCAATTAATACTGCAGTTGGCCCAATTTTGGTTTCTTAAAAAAAAAAATTAACAAATGAGCATCAATTACAACAGAACATTTATAAACTACTACACCCATCTCAAATAACAGAACATTTACAACAGAACAGCTAAACATTTGTCTAAGGAATGCACCTTAAATAAACTTGATACCTTATGTTACTCATTTCTGACCCATATCTTCCATAGACAACACATAATAAATTTATTGAAATTAATTAACAATTTGCTCCCTATGATATACAATCATTATTTTTGCAATGAAGTACGTAGACACAAATACAATATTCTTGTTTGCAAACAGCAGTTATATCCAGGCCTTATAAGTCTATGCTTTCTTATATTATTTCCTAATATCACTTAACTCACACATGAGAAATATACTGAAATTCCCAACGTACCCCTTTAAATTAAGAAATTGTCTACCAATTTCCTTGAACAAATAGGTTATATCTCAATTATCAAGATTATAAAACGAATCAAATACTTTAAAAATAAATAATCAACTTTATAAGACACAACGATTGGTAATGAAGGGAAACCCTTTAAAAAACTCTTTAAAGGTAAAACCCTACGGGATAGCCAAACTCAGGAAAAGTCAATCTTATTATTTAAAAATCAATTACAAGTAATTCTCAATTACAAAATCTTTGTAACTTAACTCTCTTACTTGTCTAGACAAATGACCCATTTGTCTTCTACCGCAGTAGCGGCCAGAACCTCAAACGATTTTCAAACTATTGACTTCCCTCCTGGAACTCTAGTGGCTGAAATTCAATCAATGATTATTCACACTTGAAGCACGATCACATACAATGAGAAATCACAAATATGAAAATTCACTAAGGAATTTTCTCATCAAAATATACACTAGAAAGTGCTTTAGAAAATATATAGATATGAATCTCTATAGATCCTAACCAATAGGATCTCTTAAATAAACAATCTAGAAAGAGTTCCAGTTGAACTAGGATTCTGCTGATAAATAGAATCTGTTGCGACAATGTCTCCTAACGAATTGCTTACATTTTGCGATAACTCTCTACTGCAATGACTGATTTCTATTTAGCTTCTGTTCTAGATAAATGCGGATCCTTTTGGACTCGATTTTTACCTCAATGACTTATCTAAACAACCTTTAAGACTTTTAGATAGACTCAATATTGTTTAAAGATAAATCAATAATTATTTTACATTCATCCAACAAATTCAAATATAATGATAAGATAAGCCTTATCATATAGTCATTTAATCCTAACCAATTTGTTCCTCTACAATCTCCCCCTTTGGCGGATTGGTGACAAAACTAACTTGATGAATGTAATATAAAACCTGTCAAAAGAACAAATAGCAAACCAAGAAACCGAGTTGAAATTCCAAGCAAATAATCAAGAATAAAAAATTATGTCCAGCAAAAATAAATTGTCTCCCCCTCAATATCATTCAACTCCCCCTCAACAAATTCATTTAAGCAAATTCATTAAAACTCCCCCTAAATTTCACAACACCAAAATATTTCAACATATTTCAATTTGCTCTTCCAATACTCCCCTTTTTATCACTAATCTGACAAAACACAAAAGAAAATAAATATCACTTATGTGTACCAATTCCAGTTTTAGATTTTGGCACATCTATATCTGAAAGTTGGGATTTTGAATTTGTGATGTTGAGGCTACGATTTTGTTTGGGCAGAGTGGGCATTGACATATTTGTTCATATGAGATTATTTTATGCATGTATTGAGGACAATTTTTGAGTGGGTTTTGGCCTTTGTCATTCGGTTTTCATGGTATGCCCACCAAGTGTTTGATTTTTTGTCTCAACTAAGTTGTCTTAATCATTTGCTCATTGTTTGACATACATTCATGCTCATACATTAGGTGCATTTAATCCATGAAAAGTTGAGATACATGGGAGTTGTTCATCATGTCTTTCTTAGTGTCTTCATCTNAATAAATAAAGTAATAAAAATATAAAATATTATTGGAGGTTGGGTAGATATTGGATAGTGATATAAATCTGGGTGATATTAGTTTGACTAAGTCCAAGTAGGACACTGGTGTATATCCATATTTGAGTCCCAGAGAGACTCTCTAGCACATGCCTCGCACGACATCACTTAAAGTGACTTAAACTGATTTCGGTCACTACAAACGCTTCCCAGTGCCCCGTAATACTTATCCAACACATGACACCTCACAAAGGCATGCCCTAGCACTCCTCTTCGCATCCTTATCTCATACGATCTACTTGGGAGAAATAATTGGTTTTGAGTTTCTTGACTAAAGGCTCTCCATCACAAATTCACGGTAAGATTTTGAGTTATTCCAATCACTCTCTTCTTCCAGTTTTAGATTGACACATCTATATCTGAAAGTTGGGATTTTGAAATTTGTGATGTTGAGGCTACGATTTTGTTTGGGCAGAGTGGGCATTGACATATTTGTTCATATGAGATTATTTTATGCATGAGTTGCCCAGATGACTAACACAAGAGGGGGGTGAATTGAGTTGTATTTAAAAAAAATAACAATTATAAATCAAATATACAATATAAAATATAAACAAAATATGAAACAGCAATAAATATAAAGAGTAAGGGTAAGAGAGAAGCAAACTCAGTATGTTAACGAGGTTCGGCCCCACTGCCTATTACACCTTTGAACAACACCGCTACAAAGGATCCGTTAGAACACCCTCTAACTTGCAATCACCTTACACGTGGTGATTCAACGATTCCCTGTGTAGAACACTTTCTACACGCACAAGGGTTGTACACACCCTTTTACTGATACAAGAATTGATAGTGGGTAGGATATCAGAAAACACTCCTCAATGAGTGAAATAAGAACAATACAAGCACAAACTATATCTCTCAAAATGAACAAGGGTTAAGGCTCAATGCTTAGAGAAGAGAGAATGAAAGCTTTGAATGAATTGTATGCTCTTGGTGTTGTAAATGTGAAGCTCTCAAATGATCTATTTATAGGCATATGAGACTTCATATTCAAATTTAAAAAGATTCACATGTCAAAAACATCATCATTCATTTTTCAAAAATTTCAAACCTAATCTTTTTACTTTTTGCATATGACAAAAGGAGCACACTTTGCTTTTCAAAAATTTCAAACCTAATTTTTTACTTTTTGCATATGACAAAAGGAGCACACTTTACTTTTCAAAATATTCAAACAAAGGCATCTTCCTTTTGCATAAGTCAAGAAAAGCATCAATCACTTTTGAAAATATTCAAATAAAACATGCACATGTGAAAGATGACAATCAATCATCTTTAATATTTTCAAAGTTCAAACCTTTAATCATGGCATGCACATGTGAAAGATGACAATCAATTATCTTTCAAAATTTTCAAATTTAATTTTCAAAAAATTCATGCACATGTGGAAAATGTATTTTAATGCTTTATGATAAAATATTAATTTTTGAGCCTTAATCCTAATTTCAAATTTTAAGAGATTTACAACATTTCTCTATGACTTTAATGTGAACTTGTTTCCTTCTTCTCATGCTTGGTTCCTTGATGTGCTTGACTCCATTGTGTGGACAAATTGAGCTTGAACTCCTTCATTCTTTGAATTCATTTGTTATCATCAAAATCCATGTGTAAATATATAATTACACAAAACTTGAAACCTTAGGTTCAACAATCTCCCCCTTTTTGATGATGACAAATACTTGATAGAACCTGAAGCCTGTATTAATACTTAAGCTCCCCCTGAGAATGTGCGTTAGTTTTTCAAGCAAAAATATAAATATAATTCCAAGCATATATAACAAGTTTAGCAATTTAAACAATGTTAATGTTCTAGTCTAAAACTTCTCCCCCTTTTGGCATCATTAAAAAGGATCGGCAGCAAGTAAATAGACTGAAGAAAACGGTGCGTTAAAATACACTGTAGATAGTTGAAAAAGAGAGCCGTCCGTGACCCGACAAGTCCTGCAAAGCCTCGAGGCCTAACTCTATGAATTTAGTGCGGTTGAAGATAGAAACAAATCGCCTGATGTTGTTGACAAACGAGATATAAACAAACGCCTGATTTAAACTAGTTTGTCTTGTTCTTTATGCTATCTCTATAAAATCAGTCTTAAAATTCATCCGATTTGCATCAAATCTTATTCTCATCTCTATAACTCATCTGCATTCCTTCAACATTCTCGCTTTAAGTTTTCAATTCTTTTCTCAATGGCTCATTCTTCTAACATTCCTCTAGATTCATCCATGAGGTATTCAGCACTCAACCTCCTGTCCTTTCTGCAGCTGCCATTGGTGCCATGTTGCAGCAAGAAAATAATAGTTTGGCTAATAAGTCAGACTCCGATGCTATCTACGACTTGGTGAGTCTCGGGACTCGCTACTCATCCTCTATTGTTGCTTTTTCCCAGCGGGTACAAGCCAAAAACCATGAGGTTGAAAGGCTTAAAGAACAAATTGTTGTACTTCAACGAATTGTTCAAGAGTCTCACACAAGGGAAGGAATCATTCGGCAGAAGAATAAACAGTTGAAATCTCTATTGGATTCTTCATTCCGCTTGCCAGTTCCCATGTTTATATTTTTATTACTTTATTTATTTTATTTAATAATAAGAAAATAAAAAATAATTTAATTTAATTTTTTTTATATTTATATAAACAATGAAACAAGTAACATGCTTAAATGCATCTTAGTTTAAACATAGTGTCACTCAAAAAACAAATTCAATAGAGTACACCCTCTTATTTGTAACAATCACTATAAATGTTCACTCCTCATAAGAAATCAATGTCAAAGTTCATGTGAGTGTTTGAGTGAGCAAACTTATAGAAGGTAGCAACTCTTTATTTTATTTTTTTCTTCAATATATTTTTATAATATTATCCATTAGTATTTCTTCTTATACATGCTTCAGAGAGATTGTCACCCACCTCAAAAGTTAAATTTTATGCTAGGGCCTAGATATATGAGCATCTCTTCCAAACACTTGTTTGCACAACCTCCTTTTTTTTCTTTTTTCTTTTTTATATCCATTTTTGTTGCTCATCTTTTTCTACAATGATTAGAGCAACGATTCTTTCTGTAAGGACTTAAGGAGATAGATCCGTGTTGGGTGTTAGTCTTTTTCCACAATGATTTAACACCAACTTTTTCTATAAGGATAAACTCTTTGTGTTTGGTAAGGGGAGAACTCTTTATTAATGTACTAGGTTCAACTAGTATTAGTCAATTTAAGGCATAAACTCCCTCTATGGTGAACATCTCTTTAAACAATGTAAACTTTAATTATAATATGCATACATATAAGTTCTTCACAGTGCTTTATAAATGAACTTTGCCAAGATGACCCATAGGGTTAGTATGCAAAAAGTGAATTGCACAAAGTAGAGAGATGCATAGGTTCAAGAATTTATTAAGTGAGAACATAAGTGCTCAGACTTTGACATATCAAGCATGCACTTTCCTTAAAGAAAAGTTTTGAACCAGACTAGAAAAAAAATTTTATATTATATTTTTTTTATTTAAAACTGAAAAATAGAAACATAAAAGCAAGACAGAAAAATAATATGCATGTCCTAGACTAATGTAATAATATAAAGAATGCAAGAACATGCAATTAGTCCTATCAATTAATGTGCTATGACATTTTCTTTGACCACCCACTTTGCTTTAAATTTTGGCCTATTCTTTTTATCAACATCACTTTGTATGATCTTTTCTTTATTTTAAAAGTAAAAATCTGCTAGTTCACCAAGTTTGAGACTTAAAAAATTGATTTGTTGACTCATATCACAAACTTGATTCTCTAGACTCTTTCATTTCCCTTTTGGATTTCTTTCACCTCCATTTTTCTTCACTTTATTCAAGTTAAAGCAATTTGGCTTTATATGACCAATAACACTACAATAATGACAAGTAGGAATAAATTTACCATGCAGATTTTTTGAAAAAACTAGCTTAGGTTCAGCATGATTTTGAAAACTCTTACCTTGACTTCCTTTAACAAAAACAATACCTTTGGAAGTTGTGGCAGCGGATGATGAGACCAGTTTTTCTTTCCCTTTTGAAGTCGTGTACCCGAGGCTAGTCCTATCACTACTCATCTTTTGAACACTGAACATCTCTTCTAATTTTTGTGTTACTGTTTTTTTAACCTTTTCCAATTCCTTTTCTAGTGCAATTTTTTGATCCCTTAATCTTGCTATTTCAATATCATAAATTTTTAATGCCTCAGATAGATTATTTTTCTCACTCTCCATATCAGTGAATTTCTTGTACAACTTCTTGTTGAGTTTCTTTAATTTGATCACTTCTTCACAAATATCATTGTAAGCTTCCTGTAAACTTAGTTCTTGATCAGCATCAACAAGTGATACATTCGAATCACTGTAATCACAACTACTTTCAAATTTTGTTAATGTAATTTCAGGAAAATCATTCACAATAGTAGAGAAAGCCATAAAAGATTTTTCATCATCAGAGGATGAGTTTGAACTTTCAGAATCTAAACTATTGCTAAGCGTGACATTCAACGCTTTTCCTTTATTTTTCTTAAAATTTGGACACTCAATTCTTAAATGACCATACCTAAAACATTCATGATACTGTACCTTATCCTTTTTCTCTGATTATTCTTTCTTCCAATTTTCAGATTCGTTTTTCTAAACAAAAACATTTTTTTCCTCGTTTTTGTTTACTATTTGCCTCTTTATTAAACATAAATTTTCTGAATTTTCTCGCAAGTAGAGCGATCTCTTCATCATTTAGACTTTCTTCATCAGAAAAATCCTCATAATTTTCTTCTATAGTTTTTAAGGCAGTGGACTTACCTTTCCTTACTTGAGGAAGCGAATACTCATACGTTTGCAAAAAACCTACCAGTTCTTCTACCCTTATTGCATCTAGATCTTTACTTTTTTCAATAGCTGTAACTTTGGGTTGAAATTTTTCAGGTAAAGACCTTAGAATCTTCCTCACGATCCTTGAATCCTTCACCTTCTCGTCGAGGTTAAACCTGGAATTCACAATATCATTCAGTTTAGCATAAAAATCATTAAAATTTTTGTCTTCCAACATTTTAATCTCTTCAAATTTTGAGGTTAGAATATGCAATTTCAAATTTTTTACTATTCTTGTGCCTTCATGTGTAACTTCCAAAATATCCCAAGGTTCTTTAGCAATCTCACACATGGAGATTCTTTTAAATTCTTCAAGGGATATCGCCATGAAAATAGCGTTAAGTTCTTTGCTATTCAAATTGCAATTGCTGATTTCATCTTTCATCCAAGCATCTATAGTTGTCTCGGGTTTCGTCCATCCTCGTTCAACCGAATGCCATATACGTTCATCCAAAAACTTAAGAAAATCCCTCATACGAACTTTCCAATAAGCTGCAACGCGTTGAAGAGCTCCTTGAGGGGTCCAATTGCTGCTATAGTCCAGCCTCCTCCACTACTTTCAATCTTCATCTCTATTTATTTGGCTTGCTCTTTTCATTCTCTACTTTTTATTTAATTTCAGTTTAAAGTTTATGGAATATTTTTGAGATTTTTAGCTTAGAAGTTTGGGCAATTTATTTTCTGTTTATTTACTTCATGTTATTTATTTTTCTCGCTTCTTTAAGCTTTAATTTAATAGTGATCACAATTACTATGGATTAATTTTGAGAATTTGTGATTTGAATACAAGGATGAACTCTAGAATCTTGGTTTTGGGGCTTTTCAATTTTCAGTTTGTATTTTGTCAATTACTTTCTAATCTAGTTTAATTCTTAGCTTAGTTTTATTAATCTCTTAATTCCATTGCATATTAGATTGATTAAAGTTTAATTATGACTTAAATAATTTCAGCTTTATTGTTTAGTTTTCAGATTAATTAAGATTGTTCAGTTTAGTTAATTCTTTGATTGTTAATTTCAATTTGTTAGTCTTTTACATTTCATTTTGACACTCAAAAATCTAAAAATATGAATCTAGTTCATGACTAGTGCCATTTTTCATTCTTGTTGCACTCTTCCATCCATTGCACATACCATCATTTTTATTTTGTCTTTATGAAGATTTTCACCATTTTCAACGAGTTTGATTTTAAATAACTTTTCCTGAGGAGACGATCTAGGAATTTATTCCTAATTATTACACGACATCCTCCTGCACTTGGTATAGCGTTTGTACTACTCATTTTTGAGTGAGTCAAGTTTTTGGCGCCATTGCCGACGAAAGTAGTCTAACTTAAATTTAAATTCATCTTTTTTTTCATTTTTTTTCACTATATTATCTCTGATTACATATTTCATGCCATCTACCACTCAATCACTTGAATCTTATTTATGCTATTTAGACTGATCTTTCATGTCATGGGTGAGAGACAGTTCAAATAGGTTGCTTAGAGTTACATCGAGTGTTGAGAGTAGTATACACAGCTCGGTGATCGATAGCTCTTCTGTCTCTTCTATGAGTGAGGATATTGAAATTGAACAAACCATGGTTGCACCTGCACCACGCACTTTTAAGGATTATTTGCAACCTATTCGAACCACTACACCTTCATGCATTATTTTACCCGAAGATGTACCTAATTTTTCTATTAAGCAAGGTATGATGTCAGTGATACCTCAGTTCCACAGGATGGATTCTGAGAGTCCTTACCAGCACTTGACAGATTTTGAGTTGGCTTACACTACTTTTATTACTAGGGTCATTACTGATGAATTTTTTAGACTTTGTTTATTTCCTTTCTCTTTAAAGGATAAAGCAAAGATTTGGTTTATTCTTTGAGGCCTAATTCTATCTCTAGTTGGTCTGATATGCAGCGTGAATTCTTACAACAAAATTTTCCTTTTCAGAGAACTCAATTTTTGCAAGAGCAAATTAGTCAATTCAATCAGAAACCTGATGAGACTTTTCAGGCCAGTTGGGAAAAATTTTAAAATTTGGTAAACATCTGTCCACATCATGGTTTTGAATCTTGGAGGTTGGTGAGCTATTTTTACACTGGTCTCATTCCAGAATGCAAGCAGTTTGTTCAGACGATGTGCAATGGGGAATTCTTTAGCAAGGAACCTGATGAAGCACTATCATTTTTTGACTATCTTGCTGAGAGCGCACAACAGTGGAACACTCGTACTGATCGAGTGCCATTAGCAGCACAGCCACTAAGGGCTATTTTTGGAGGGGGCAAATATGAGCTTAAGGAGGACACTGATGTTCAAGCCCGAATAGCTGCATTAACTAGAAGACTGGAGGTCATGGAAATGGAAAAAGTGAAGGTTGTGAAAGTAGTAGAGGCATGTTCTATATGTGCTGATTCGAACCATAAGACCCAAGATTGCCTGATTATGCTAGTATTTCAAGAAAGTGGGTCTGAGCAGATGCAATCAGCTAACTGGGTTAACAGAGCACAGAATCAGCCTTTTTCCAACACATATAATCTAGGGTGGAGGAATCACCAAAATTTCTCATGGAGAAATGATCAGCCTGGCCGGTCTCTACCATCTCAGCAGCAGCCATTTTATCAGGGTGCTTCTCAACACCAGTATCAGCCATATCAGAGTTCTCAGAGCTATCATTTTGTAGCTCCTCCTGGATTTCAGTCTCATGTAGCTGCACAGAGTTCTCAGCCTCCATCACCTGCAAAGAAGTCTCTAGATGACAGTATGACACAGATGTCCAATACACTTCAGCAATTCATGCAAATTCAGGCCATCACAAACAATCAGAACACTCAGGCCATAAATGAGTTGCATGGCACTATTAATAAGATGAGCAGGACCTAGAGAAATGGAAATTTCCAGCACAGCCTCAGCCTAATCCTCAAGTATACAGGCAACAACAACAGCAAATGCATAATGTCTCAGGGATGTTATTGAGACAGCGAAGGCCATTCTTACTTTGAGAAGTGGGAAAGAAGTTCCTCAACCTGAGATGAGCATGGATAGACAGGTAGTTGGTTCTAAACTTGAAGATGTAACAGAGACTGATGAAGCTGAGAAAGAACCAGAGGTAGTGAGACTAGAGCTGAAGAAGCCTGTGAGTGCAGATGTTGAAACTAGTAGGGGGTAGGGGTGGGCAGTGGGGGCCCCGCTCCGCTGCCCCGCTGCTACCCCGCCCCGCCCCTGTGTGGCGGGGCGAATTACACCGCCCGGCCACACGGGGGCGGGGTTTACTCCGCCCGTATATAGGGCCCTGGGCGGGGCCAGGGGCGGGATGAGGTGGTCCCCCGCCTCGAAAATCCCCCGCCCCGCCCCGCCCCGCATATATATATAATTAATATATATTATATATTAAAAAAAAAACCCCTCAGGTGTCCAAA
>QGSO01000139.1:96514-118372 GCA_011037825.1 Carya cathayensis | reverse complement strand
CCCCCCCCCCCCCCTCCCAAGTCATTGCGGCGTAACCTCCCCCCTCCTCCCCGTTGGAAGATTCTAGCCAGCCACCCAATGCGAAATCGCGTCGTCATTCCCCCCATCGCCACCGCAGGTTCGCAGCTACCCCGCCAACCAGTACATCCGTCTCTCTATTTTTTTTTCTTTTTTTTTGTTTTAAATTTAAATTTTTTGTTTATTTAGTGGAGGATGGGATTTGGAATTGTGTGCTGTGGAGGATTGAATGTGCATGTGTGTGAATCTGTGATGAGTGATCCGATTGTTCATGTGTTTTGATTTTGTGCTGTAGAGGATCCGATTGTTAATTTGTTCATGTGTTTTGAATCTTGATTTTTTGTAAATTTTTTTAAAATAAAACCCGTGTGGAAATACCCATTACATGAAATTATTGTACCTGTGTTTGGTAATATATATATTATTTGAACTGGA
Organism: Carya cathayensis; assembly: GCA_011037825.1. Taxonomy (NCBI): domain Eukaryota; kingdom Viridiplantae; phylum Streptophyta; class Magnoliopsida; order Fagales; family Juglandaceae; genus Carya; species Carya cathayensis. The sequence goes on along the minus strand of QGSO01000139.1, from coordinate 117,919 downwards.
CTGGCGAAAACACACAAGATTGAACTTGTGTTTGGTAATATATATATATATATATATATATGCGTGTATGTGTGTGTGTTTTATAGAATGCAAATTCTACTTCTGTCGTTGTATGTATAAGGCTATAAGCACAGTGGATATATCAAATTTCACATGATGTTTTATTTTTTATTTTTTTTATTTGTCTATGGATTTTTTTTTTTTTGGGTTTTCATTACTATTTAAATACGATTAGCTCAGTTCCAAATGGTTTTGGAGGGAATCTTTAGTGAATGCAAATGTGGTATATTTCCATCTTAGAACATGCGTGTATATAATATATTTATATAGTTGATTCAAAACTCTTACATTATTGATGTTGATATAAAATTATTGTTTAAAATCCCGGAAAGCTTATACTTGTTCATCACCTATTGGGCTTCATTCGAGTTCATCACAACCCATTAAATGATGTTTTTCAAGATTCATTATATGGCCCGGTTGAATATGGGTGAGATCAGGATGGAAATGGATTTTAAATAATCATATTTTTATTTATTTATTATCTTATATATTAGTAAAATACTGTCACTAAGAATGACAAAAATATGTTTTTTTTTTTTTTTCACCAGTTCACATCAAATAAAGGTTAATAACATTACAAAAGCTTTATTATATTTATTTATGGCTTTTATCTGATAGAAGTTGTATTTAGAACATAATTATCTAAGTTGAGATAGAAGAAGATAGTCGATTTTGAAATCGTTCCATTGTATGTGACCTATGAAAATGAATTTTATTTACACGTCATGCACTTCAATTTAAAGATTGGATTAAATTAAACAAAACAAAATATTTACACTAACGTGTTTATTTGATTGGAATCGTTGGATGTTAATACTTTTCATGTTTGCTATAATATCAGATTTATTGTTTGCTTGAGTTCATGGAATTCCCGACAGATTCTAGTGCGAGCTCCCCTATTGAGGGTACCAATGCCTCTACCCCTACACCAATTGAGGGTAGCCTTGCCTCTACCCCTACCCCTACCCCTACCCCTTGCCCCGCCCCCAAGCCTAACAAAAAACCTGCTTCCATATTTTGGTCTCACTTCACCAAACTAGAGGATGGTGATCCTAATAACCCTAAAGCCAAATGTAACCATTGCGGAAAAATTTATGGATGCCACTATAGGAAACATGACACCTCGCAATTAAAGGTGCACTTAGAAGAGCAATGTAAAAAAAGTCAAATTCTAAAATCTTTGCTATAGAAAAGTCAAACTAGGCTAGAAATTGGACTTAAAAAAATGGAGGATGGGAGTAGAGGGGGTATTGAGTTGAAGGGGTACACGGAGTATGATCCCGAGGAGTGTAGGTTACACTTAGCCCGTATGATCATCATGGATGAGCTACCTTTTCAGGTGGTGGATGGGAAAGGGTTCCAAGCGCTTGGTCACTACATGGAACCAAGGTTTCAACTACCTTCTCGTCACACGGTGGCAAGGGATGTAAAAAAACATTATCGATCTGAAAAAGAGAAATTGATAGGTTTTTTGGCGGGTTAGTTTCTTTGCCTCACCACTAATTGTTGGACATTGGTCCAAAATTATAATTATATGTCTATGACTTGTCATTTTGTTGATGACAATTGGACATTGCATAAGAAAATTCTCAAATTTTGTCAAATCACCGATCATAAGGGTGAGACGATTGGGAGGGTCTTGGAGGCTGCTATAAAGGAGTGGGGGTTGACACGCGTTGTGACATGCACAGTTGATAATGCATCGTCCAACGATACCACATTGGCATATCTTAAGACCTTTCTTAAAGAGACAAATAAGACAATCTTGGGTGGTCAGTATTTGCATGTGAAGTCTACGGCACATATTCTTAATCTTATTGTCAGTGACTGTATGAAAAATCTTGATGACTCTATTGCTCGGGTCAGGACTGCTGTGAGATGGGTGAGATCTTCTCCTGCGAGATTGGAGAAATTCAAGGTTGCTGCACGGTTTGCGGGAATAACATCAAAGAATGGGCTTTGTACTGATTTGACTACGCGATGGAACTCAACACTTTTTATATTGGAGGCAGCCCAGGAGTATAAGTTGGAATTTGCCTTATTGAATGAGGAAGACATCCAATATGTAAAATATTTTGAAGATCAAGCAGGATTGGGGAAGCTGATGACTGAGGACTGGGATGTTGTATCTACTTTCGTAGATTTTTTAAGGCTTTTCTACGAGGTTACGACGATTTTATCTGGTTCTTTGTATCCTACATTGTTTGAGCTGAAAAATTGCATATTTTAGCTATTTAAAACCAATGTATTTTAACTGCTTCGTGACATTATTATTGGTTTTAAATGGAAAAATAGTTAACAAGCATAAATTCGAGTTGTGATTTTTAATTGATTAATATCATGTTTATGCTTAATTTTATGATTATGATTTATTTGGACAATATTTCCTCACATATATAATATATTTTTAATATTCTATTCTTCTAAGTTTTAATTTGTTTTATCTCTTTATTTCCAGCTTAAATAAAATTCACATTGGACCGGTTGAAACATTTGACCAAAAGCACATATTAATTGAGAGGAGTGAAGAGAAGGAAGTAAGCAGTGTACTTGGGCAGCTGAAAAAAATAAACACAAAGATGACTTTGAACATAAAACAATTTTCGGCGAGAATGAATCACGGAGGCAAGTCGAAAGTGGGTTTTAACTAAAGAAGAAATTGGTTTTCGGTGGACATCACATGCAACGTCAAAGTCTAAGAAGGGAGCCACTGGGAGTTCACGTTGAACCCTGGTCCTTTCAATGTCAAAAAGCATGTTCTCCAGTACTGGAGCTTGTAGTACTTCAATTTAACAAGACCGAACAGACTAGCCTTCGTTCTACTAGATTTCTTCTGGATTTTTCTAGTGTTATTGATGATGATCGGCACCGACTTTAAGCTCCATAAACGTGGCCGACACCAAGCACATCTATTGCCGATAAAATCAAAAAAGTGTGCAGACTGCAGTGGTGCGGTGAAGTTGCCCCACGTAGCAAAGAATAACACGTTATCATTATTATTATTTTAGACAAGCAATCTACGGTTGGTGGGTAAAGTCACTATTTTCAGTCAAAGAATAATGGGAACAATCACGTGTGGGACTTGAGTGGCGCCAGAGACTTGGACTTGAGGCGGCTATATATATATTGCTGGAGAGTTTGATTGAGGAGGGTGGTCTGGACGTATACGAAAAGGAAATAAAGGGAGAGTTGGTGGTGAAGACTTGTGGAATTGGCTAGAGTAGTTTAATCGGCTGAAATTAGTTTGTAGGTGGAGACGTGCTGAAATTGAAGTGTGGAGGTGCTTGATTAAATGGAAAAGAGGAGCCGTGCTTGACTTGGATTGCAGGGAGTACATCTTCACGTGGAAGTCTATAAGAAGGAGAGTTGGTGCTGCTTTTAGAGGAGGGGGGGACTTCCCCTCCTAGCTGGAGTGAGACTTGGCTGGGAGGTGGAAAGATAATGGGACGTTTGGAGTTGAGGGGAGTGAAGTGTCGGTCAGATTTTATTTTGCTAAGCTCTATTCTGGTACGTGAGAAACGGTAGAGAGGGGGAGCTGGATTAGAGTAGAGAGAGTTTGGGGGTTTACGTGGGGGAGAGAAATTAAAGAGAATGAGTACTTGGGGAGTTGAGAGAGGCTGAGAGAATTTTCTGGAAGTTGGAAGTCTGTGCTTGATTGATTAAAAGGAGAGTCGGTTGGTGGGTTTTAATAAAAGTGAACGTGAGGTGTCTTGAGAGGAATCGGTGCATGTGGATTTGCTGGAGTTGAAGGAGGGAGTCGGCTGGAATTAGTTTGGGGGCTGAAAGTGAAGGTGTACGTGGGAGGTGGAGAGACATTGAGGTGGAAGTATGTGTGAGGATGTGAGGGAAATTGAAGAAGTCGGTGCATAATTCTGCTGGGATTTATTTTTTTGTTGTTGTTAAGATCAGTTGGTCGGCTTTTTAACTAGATTTCCAGATTTCATTGCTTTTAAGTTGTTTTCTAGTATTTTGTATATTTTATTTTAATTTTGTAATGAAGAATATTTATGTGATTTCTATAGTATTTGTAATAAATATGTTTGGCTAAATTTTCATACTAAGGTTAGAGGTGAAGTTTAATGATTTGGAAATTGTTTTCGGATCGACGACAAATTTATTTTGCGAGTTTGATCGATTGAATGATTTTATTATTGGATATTTTGATTATCTATATATTTATCTTGATTCATTGTGATTTCCGAATACAGTGAATGCTTGAGAAATCCCTGTGATAGTCAAAGAGTTTTGTAAGTGTTTTAATCATCATCGCTCATGCTCAATCATTAGTAATTATTTTCTTGATCTTAAATGCTAAATCTTCCAATTAAACGGAATCATTATTCTAGTTTAATTGAAGTAATTCGATCTGAAACAATATTTTAAATTATTAAATGGATCCTCGAAACCTTAGTCTTTTCCGATATCAATACATTTTATCATTTTAGTTTTATTTTGTTACGTCAAAAATCATCATTTCAATAACCTCATTTTATTTTTAATCGCGCATCTCTTTTAGTATTTTATTTTCATTTGTTTGAGAGAATTTTTCACATAAGTCAATCTCTGTGGATTCGACCCTGTAAGGTACTACAACACCTGTATACTTGCAGGTAAAACTGCACTAAATTTTGGTTCATTAATTTGAGTCAAAGTTTAGGCGCAACATACATCCCATCATTTTTGTCAACAAATATGTAAGGTAAAAGAAGAATTATATGAGATTATTGCAAGCGGTCACACTAGGTTGCGGGAGATGGCATTGTTGATGAGGGCAAAGTACGACAAGTATTGGGGGAGAAATTTCGATAGGGCTAATATGTTGTTATATGTAGCTGTTGCCATTGACCCCCGGTTTAAGATGGATGTCATGGTATATGGATTGGGTATTGCCTATGGGCAAGTATGAGCGGAGCATATTGCATCAAGGGTTAGGGAAACCCTTGATAGATTATTTGATGAGTTTACCACTTGTGGGGTGGTAATATTACGGCACCTACCGCTATCCCCCCACCAGTTCCAGATGCCAGGGGTGAGAAAAAACGTAAAATGGACAGGGGTGATAGGATGGAAGGGAACCCATTCATGAGGAGTACTACAGATGCTAAGTCAGAGATAGACAGATACTTTGGTCTAGAACTTGAACCATATGTATGAGACTTTGATATCCTAACTTGGTGGAAGATACATGCCCCCAAGTATCCCGTCCTTGCACAAATAGCCCGCAGTATTTTGGCCATCCCTATTAGTACAGTAACATCAGAGTCGGCCTTTAGCATCGGAGGGCGCATATTGGATCCATTCCGGAGCTCATTAGATCCTGACACTGTTGAGTCTTTTATTTGCACCTCAAATTGGATCACAGCAAGTGAAATTCATGTTCCAGATGTTATTGATTATGATCATGTCAATGCCGAGGATGAGGGTGATGATGCACTTGGATCTGGTAATATCACATGAATTCAATTATATTATTTTTATTTATTTATTTAAAATTAATTTATGTTAATTTCTGCTTTTAATTGTTGTAGTGATGCCTGCATTGCCTGGGGCTGGGACGGCGTCTACAGCTACATCCTCCGTTGCAGTATGAATTCTTTTATATTAGACTCTAGACCACCATTGCTCATGGTTTGCAGAATTAATCCCTTAATTTATAAGTTAAAACTTTATATTGATAATTCTAATTCGTTTTATTTTTAACTTATTAGTATTGCAGGATTTATGATCTTTAATTTGTCTGCCCATATCTCAACACAATGGAATGTCTCAGTGAACTCACCGCCACCCAAAATTGATCAAATTTCCGAATGTTATGATTATGTTAATTTATAATTAGTTGTAATGTTAATCATTAATGGTACAATTTGTAGTATTTATTATTTTTATGTCTTTGTAATTTTGTAATTGTTTATTAGTTGACACGATTTTGTAATTTCTATCATTATAATTTTGTAATAGGTTAGTGCATGCCTTAGTTACTTAGTAATTAATAGGCTAATAGTATAAGACTATAAGGTTGACCGTTGAAGTTTTAGAACTTGGAATTTAGTAATTAATATTTGTATTCCTTTTTTTTTCAAGTTTTTTTTAATATATAAATATAGTTGTAGTTAAATTTTTCGTCTATAAACAAACATGGATTGTGTTTCTGAGTCATTTTGGGCCCAAAAAACTTATTTGGGCTCAAAATGGCCCCAAAAATTTCAATGGGCCAAGGGCCCAATCACAAAGCCGGGGGGTCGAATGGGGGGAGGTCCACCCCCGCACCCCCGTTACCTGACGGGGTACCCAGCCCCGTCCATGCGGGGGCCCGGGGCAAAAAAAATCCCCCCGCATGGGCGAGGGCGGGGGCGGGTAGCACTCCTAGTAGGGGGTACCAATCTGTGGTTCCCTATCCTCAGAGATTGGCAGCTGGCCAAAAGAACAAATATCATACTGAAATTCAAGAGATTTTGAAGCAAGTAAAGATTAATATTCCACTCTGTATGCAAAATTTTTGAAGAACTTGTGCACAGTGAAGAAGAAGTTGAATGTAAAGAAGAAAGCTTTCCTAACGGAGTAAGTCAGTGTATTGATATTGAACGAGACTCCTCAGAAGTTTGGAGATCCCGACTCTCTCCCAACATTTCCATTATGATAGATGAGTCATGCATTGGGAGATCTTTACTTGATTTGGGGAGTAGTGTGAACTTGCTACCTTTCTCAGTGTATGAGCAGTTGGCATTGGGTGAGCTGAAAAGGACCTCCATCGTGCTACAGTTGGCTTACAGATCAGTTAAGGAGCCGAGGGGTATTGTAAACAATGTATTGGTCCAGGTGGACAAATTTTACTACCCAGTGGATTTTGTAGTTCTTGATATACAGCAGCCAGCCTCCACTATTTACCAAGCTCCTGTCATCCTTGGAAGACCACTTCTAGCTACATCAACTGCTTTAATTAATTGCAGAAGTGAAGTTCTAAATCTTACTTTTGGGAACATGGCACTTGAGTTGAATGTGTTCAATGCTTGCAAGATGCCAACACATTTTGATGACATAAGTGATTTGAATGCTGTGGAGAGTTTGACACCAACAAAATTTATTTGCTCAACTTTTCCTTTCTCTGATAATGATTCTATTTTTCAGATACCTGAATTTTTACTTGATGAAAAAATTGACAATGTTGATGAAGATGTCTTTGAATTTCTGGACTGTTTTGTAGATTCTGTAACAGCCCGCTATAAATTCAACAGTGGAATTTCTATAGACTTTAGAAACCTCATGAATACCCCATAAGTTTTCACGAATCGATCAATCGCACAGATTTTAATATGTCAACATAGTCAGTGTTATCACTCACTATAGTGCCAGAAATGCGATTTTAATTGTTTGAGGTAGTTAGAAGTGTTAGATTACATTATATTTTACGCCGCTAGACTCAATAGAATATTTAGGATTTTATGGCCCAATAACTTATTTTCATAATTTCGGATGAAACGGCTGTTCGAAACTGTGAATTTATTTATAGGGGCACTTCGGGGTTGAGTTTTGGTAAACGGTTTTTCATGTAGGTTAATATGAATATTTAGGATTTTTCAGTACTAAGTTTAATGTGCGTTTGTTGGAGTGAATAGTAACCTCGATAAGCGTATCAAGTGCATTGTTTTTAAAATCACAGTGTGGAATGTCCAAATTAGGCTAGAGAAGTTTTAATTTTGAACACTTGGCAAGATCTTAGCCACACATAATGAATAGTATAGATACTTGGCATAAAGAGGAACCATTAGATGGATTTGTGAAGGAAATCAAGGTGTAAGATCATGTCACCTAAGCAAAACCTTTTTCATCTGATCAACCAAATTGAGCCAGATCAAAGAGGGTTTCAACTCTAGTGAAATCCTAAATGGTTGGAATCCAATTGAAACCCCAAAAGCTTGGTTGAAACCGAAACCCTAAACGGTTTCCCCAAACCCTAAGTGGCCTTTAAACCATTTTCGATCCAATTTCTAGCATTGTGTTTAATTGCTTGATTAAATCACTTCCACATGCTATTAATTTTTCAAATTCTTGTTATGACATCTTTATCCAACCTTTTAAACCTTAGAAATTTGATTGGGCCAGGAAAAATTAGATTTGGGCTTGATAGCATCTCTAACCCTAACCAAACCTCCTTTAAACCCCAAATTGAAGCCCACATTTATGAAGGAGTTCCCCCACATGGCAGACCATTCACTGCCCTTGGCTGCACCCAATATTGGCTTGATGAGATGGAGAAACCCACCCCATCAACCTCCATAACTCACAGCTTCTGCAGGCTGTCCTTTCCTCTCTCTATTCTCCACTTTATGTCATATATCTACCTCCAATAAATTGTCATTGAGGCCCATATCTTCCCCCTACAGAAGTCTTGAGTCGTGCAAGTCATACTTACTTCCCTTTCATCACTTCTTCACCCCGTTCTTAGAGAGAAACCCAAAAGAGCTCTCTCGGGCAGATTTCTGGATCTTTTTGCGTGAAGCTTTTCGGCCCTTTGTATGTATTTTCACACGATTACTCCTTCATAAAAGTTGTTCCTCTTTGAGTCTAGTTTCCGTAGATATATTATTAGTATCATTACATGGTCATTTTTTCGGTCAAAAGTATTTTAAACCATGGAAAGGTCATTCTAGGTGTTAATCTGGAGAGTATATTATGTTTTGGAGTTTTTGACTAAGCTAATGGACATATCTTGGTCTGAAAATTTTATGGAGTGTTTTTAGCATGTTTTTAAGAGTTTTCATTTAGGTTTTGTTGCATGAATAAAGCTTTTGATGATATATTTTCTTAGATCTAGAAACTTGAAAACTGGAAGTGGCAAAACAGTTTTTATTTGGAGAAAGTTTGAATATTTCGAGGTTTGATCTTACCTCTAAAGGCTTTGATATTTTTATATTATGATCCTAAGTCTCTTATTTTCATGTTAGGATGTTATTTTGAAGATATTTAGTATTAGTTTCAAAGATATGATTTTTCTATGCAAGAGGATGAAGGTTAGGCCTAAAATTTGCTGTGTTTGGGTTAGATCTATGTTTTATTGACTTTTAGCCATGTGATTTTAATTTTGATGGTTGGATATTATTTAAGACACATTCTTAAACCATGTGATGTTTTATTTCGAAGATCTCACTTTCTTAAGCCATTGATCAAGAGATTTATCAAAACTAGTTGAGGAAAAAGTTTCTGTTTTTGGACTAAGTGTAAAACCAAAAACTCCAAGTGTTATTTTGTGATTTTGGTGACTTTAGTTTGATGATTTAAAGCATGGTTGATGTTAGGATGATGTTATGAATATGTTAGAAGTAAGATTTGATTTTTGGAATTCTTGGAGATGTTTTGATTTAGGGTCAAAGCTTGTGATTAAGTGTTTGGATCTTTTTACAAAAAGTTTGGTGTTGATTATAAGCTTTTTCTAAATGGATGTTTTAAGTATGGTTTTAAACTTAGGATAGGAAAATGTTTGTTGCAAAATTTTGGTTTAAGCATGAGTTTTGAAGTTGGAAGGAATTGCAACAAAAATCAAGAGAAATGGCCTATGGATGTTTCGGCCATAGTGTGTTTTCCATAGTTGTGTTTTCTTTTAAATTTTTCTGAGTTGATATTTGAGTTTAGGACAAAATTTACATGAGGAATGTAAATTTTAGAAATTTTTGGAGTTAGGATGTGAAATCCTTAAGTTATGGGTAAAATGGTCATTTTCCCACATGTAGAGGGTAAAATGATAATTTTATTCTAAGTTAGCTTGTTTTCATGTTTCTAATTGTTAGTAATTAAATTTCTAACTTTTAGAATGACCTCTTACAGTTCCTCGTGTTTCGCGCTTTATTCTCGTAGAACGCGACGATCGAGGTAAGTTAGTTTCTAACTTACTATCAGTTTATTGTGTATGTATGATGGGTAAGGGAACTACAATTTATGTTTGTATGTTATCATATATGTCATGCCATGCCACGTCATTTCATGTTTATCTGTTATGCATGATTTATTCTGTCACGAATATTTATCTGTTACACAATCTATTCTGTCACGTATTGCTATATGTTATAAGTATGCCATATGTTACATGTATGTCATATAATGTATCATTCACCATTGCAAGTATGTCATGTTAAGTCAAGTTTCAGATCACGTTCAAGTTAAGTTATTCATGTCAATCACGACCCTAAGTGCTAGGATGGGGTAATATTCTAGTGGAACTCCTTTGTTCACGCTGGAGTGTCTAAATAGGTGTGAAATTCCCTGGGTTGATGAAGTACAGTCAACAGGTTGCGAATGGGGCCTAATTAGCTGGTCACCGGAGCGCGCCAGGCACTAACGCCGATGATGCCATATTTTATTTTACGTGTATTCATGGGGCCACAACAACTGTGGAGCATACACTACATGAGACACAGCAATTGTGAAGCATAGAATATGTGGGGCCACAACAACTGTGGAGTACGTATTAACGCATTCACAGCTGGTGGAGATACCTGTGTTGTGATGCGGTAATCGGCAGGGACACGCGACTCTAGGGGACCCGTGTAGCACCCATATGGTCACGTTATTAATTAAGTCTATTGAATAAGATTCCAAGTTCATGTCAAGAAGTTAAGAATAAGCAATCATGGTGACCCCATGAGATAAGAATAAGTTTCAGATCAAGTCCACGTTAAGTCAAGTTTCAGATCAAGTTCATGTTATGTTATGTTATGCTCACGTACAAGTTATGTTCATATTCACGTTACGTTTCAAGTTCATGTTCATATCATGTTATGTTCATGTTTATGATATGTTCAAGTTCACGTTCATGTTATGTTATGTTCACGTTCACATTATGTCTCAAGTTCACGCTTATGTCATGTTATGCTCAGGTTTATGTTAAGTTCAAGTTCATATTTATGTTATGCATGTTCACGTTTATGCTATGTTTCAAGTCCATTTTATGTTTCAAGTTTCACATTCATGTTATGTTGCTAGTCCATGTTATATTTTAAGCTCAAGTTCATGTTATGTTAAGTCAAGTTCAGTTCACGTTTAAGTTCATGTTATGTCATGCTATATGTCAAGTTATGTTATGCTTATTTACAACTTTATTTATGCATTTATGCTTTTACTGCAATGCATGCATCTTTAACCTATGCGGGAGTTTCCTGTTAACTTACTGATATTTGTAATCAAATCTCACCATAGTAGTCCCAACTACCATTCCCCCCGAATGGTAGGCGATGTGTCAGGATCAGAGCAGGGAGTAGACATTGGTAGACTGAAGGAGGTTGACTAGACGCCACAGATACGACGCGGAGCTTACAGCTTCCATAGTTAGTTTTTGGACAGTATTCTGGCCTCGTTAGTCGAGTTACATGAGTTACTCGACGAACTTCCTCAATAGTGTTTTTGAGGTTATAGTCTCCTAAGACTCGTACTAAAATCGTGGATGTTTATTTTATTAAGTATGCTTGGTTATGATTTAACTATTTGGGATATTATAAGTTTGGTGTATAGTATTGCCCAAAAAAGTACTAAAAAAAGATTATCCGCTGCGAATATTGCATAATGCTAGATGCATGTTAGGAACATTGCATCTTATATGTCATGAACGGGAGCAAGTAACCATGTGTTGCATGTCCCGACCCTTCAGATGTCCGTTCAATCCCAAGCGAAATTTGAGGCGTCACAGATTCTTCTTTACCACTTGAAGTACGATTTGCAAGCGCAAGATGGAAACCCCAGTTTGAAACTCTACCACCACCAGACATACTTAAATCTTCAGAGGAAGAAATTCCCCTGTTGAAACTGAAACCACTTCCTCCAAATTTAAAGTATGTGTTTCTTGATTCTGAAGAAGGCACGTTTCCTATGGTGATTTCCTTAAAGTTAAATCAGAAGGATGAAGCCCAGTTGATTGAAGTCTTAAAACAGCATCGAGGCGCAATTGGTTGGACAATAGGCGACATCAAAGGTATTGATGCTGCTATTTGTACCCATAGTATCTATCTTGAATATGATGCTAGACTGGTTTGTAATGGTCAACGTAGGTTCAATCCTACCATGAAGGAGGTTGTTAAAGATGAAGTGTTTAAGCTGCTCGCAGTGGGTACATTTACCCCATCTCAGACAATAAGTGGGTAAGTCCAACTCAAGTGGTACCAAAAAAATCTAGTTTAACTGTTGTAAAAAATGCTAAAAATGAATTGATTCCAACTAGAATGGTTACTGGTTGGAGAATGTGCATTGATTATAGAAAACTTAATTCAGCCAGTAGGAATGATCATTTTCCTTTACCATTTTTGGATCAAATTTTAAAAAGAGTGGCTAGTAATGCATATTATTGCTTCTTGGATGGATACTCTGGTTATTATCAAATTGTTGTAGTGCCTGAGGACAAGGAGAAAACCACTTTCACCTGTCCTTTTGGCACATTTGCTTTTACCAGAATGCCTTTTGGTTTGTATAATGCTCCAGCCATTTTTCAGAGATGCATGATGAGTATTTTTTTGGCATGATTGATGATATTTCTGAAATATTCATAGATGACTTCTCTGTTTTTGAAAAATCTTTTGATAGTTGTTTGCATAATTTGGCATGTATTCTCCAGAGATGTGAGGAAAAAAAATCTTTTACTTAATTGGGAGAAATGCCAATTTATGGTTACTCAGGGCATTGTCTTGGGACATTTTGTTTCTTCTTAAGGTATAAAGGTCGACAAGACAAAAATTGAATTAATATCTAAACTTCCTATCCTTAAAACGGTTAAGGATATTCGTTCTTTTCTTGGTCATGCTGGCTTTTACAAGCGGTTTATTCAAGGGTTTAGTTCTATTGCAAAACCTTTGTGCACTCTTTCTGCCCCTATTATGCAACCCCTGTAGTGGGACCTTCCCTTTGAAATCATGACAAATGCAAGTGATTATGCCTTAGTAGCTATTTTGGGGCAGCGTGTGGATAATAGACCTTTTGTAATTTATTATGCCAGTAGAACCTTGAATGATGCCCAGAAAAATTATACCACTACTGAAAAAGAATTGCTTGCAGTGGTTTTTGCACTTGATAAATTTTGGACTTACATTCTTGGTTCTCCTGTTACTATTTTCACCGACCACTCCACTCTTAAGTATTTGTTGGCTAAGAAAGATGCAAAACCACGCTTAATTCGCTGGATTCTACTACTTCAAGAGTTCAACATCAACATTAAGGACGAGAAAGGAGTTGAAAACGTGGTAGCTGACCACCTCTCTAGATTGCCATCATCCTCCTCTTCAAATGTCAGCCTTCCTCTTGATGATAGTTTCCCAAATGAGCAGCTGTTTGTGATTAATAGAGCTCCCTGGTATGCTGACATAGTCAATTATCTGGTGACTGAGTGAATGCCTTCTGAATGGTCCACCCAAGATAAGCATCGATTTCTCTCTGAGGTATGACACTTTTACTTTGATGATCCATATCTTTTCAAATATTGTTCGGACCAATTGATTCGAAGATGCATTCCTGATGATGAGTTTTCTTCGGTGTTAAGATTTTGTCATATGGGTACATGTGGTGGTCATTTTTCAGCAAAGAAAATAGTCGCTAAAATTTTGCAAAGCGGTTTTTACTGGCCTTCCATGTTTAAAGATGCTTATAATTTCACAAGCCTTGTCAAAAATTGGGATCCATTAGCAAAAGAGACATGATGGCTCTTTCTCCTATTCTTACCTTAGAAATTTTTTATTGTTGGGGAATAGTCTTCATGGGAACTTTTCCAGTTTCCTTTGGAAACACATATATTTGATTAGTTGTGGATTATGTTTCAAAATGGGTGGAGGCCGTCGCTTGCAAAACAAATGACCATCGTGTTGTCCTAAAATTTTTGCAATCTCTGTTTACTTATTTTGGCATGCCCAAAGTTATCATAAGTGATGGGGGTTCTCATTTTTGCAACAAACCATTTTCTACACTCATGAAGAAATATGGCATCACACACCGAGTTTCTACCTCTTATCACCCTCAAACAAATGGGCAAGCAGAATTGGCAAACAAAGAGATAAAAATCATTTTAGAGAAAACTATCAACCTTAATAGGAAAGATTGGTCAGTTAAACTTCTTGATGCTTTGTGGGCTTATAGGACAGTTTTTAAAACAAATCTAAGGATGTCTCCTTATCGATTAGTTTATGGTAAAGCTTGTCATTTACCTATTGATATTCAGCATCGAGCTCTTCGGGCTATAAAACATGTTAACATGTCACTTGATGATGTTTCAGGGTTGAGAAAATTGCAGATTAATGAATTAGATGAAACTCGACAGAATGCTTATGATAGCACTCAGCTGGCGAAGGAACGCATGAAAATTATACATGATCAGAAAATTCATCCAAAAAATTTCACACTTGGCCAGGAAGTTCTTCTTTACAACTCTCACTTACATATTTTTCCTGGTAAATTGAAATCCCAATGGAGTGGGCCGTATATTGTAAAGAAGGTTCATCCTCACGGTACGGTAGATATTGTCAATCCGAAGAATGACAATTGCTTCACTATCAACGAACAACGTCTAAAGTCATTTTTAAAGGTCTTTGATCCACACGAAGAGATCTTACTTGTGCAAGATTCCATGGAAATGTCTTTATAGTTTTCTTTACTGGCATTTTTTTTATTTGTTATTTTGCTTTGATTTTATATTTCATGTTGATTTTTTTGTTTTGCTTGCGTATTTTTGTGCACTTTATTTTCTTTCGTTCGATTCATTGAGGACCATGTCTCTCACTAGTTGGGGGGTAGAGTGTGTGCACAGATATAAAAAAAAAATTGATGTGCATTGATACATATATGATTGACACACACTCCATTTCTAGTATTTTGTGAAATTTGAGCATCTTGGTAAAGTAGTTGAGCGGAATCATTTTGTGAAGATTTATTTTCAAGCTTAAGCATAGAGTATGATTTTTGATGCATCATATTTTGTTGATGTGTGGCTTGAAACACCAGGATGCTATACTTATTGAGATGAGACTTGATAAGATTTTTATAGAATGAAGGGCAAATTTTGAAGGACATCTTACACAAGCTTACGCTTGTAGTGTTCTTTATTTACTATTCATTGATTTAACACATGAGAAGTAAACTGCAGGACTACCAAGCCATGCCTCTAGGAAAAAAAAAAAGAAAAAAAAGGAAGAAAATGAAAAAAAAAGAGATTTGAAAAGATTAAAAAAAAAAAGGAATAAAGGAGACTTAGTGAACTTTCCTAAGTAAAAGGGCTAGAAACAGTTACCCAAGATTTTGTGGGTTGAGTGTTCAACCTTTAAAAAAAAAGCTAGCGTGAAAACTGTTAGTCCCTTGGCTTTGAGGTAGTTAGAATCAGCAATGATTAATCTTAAGGTTAAAAAATCCTACGACAAATCATGACTAGTAATGAGGAACACACAACCAGTTTAGCTCCACACACACATTTGAGTTCTAAGACATTTGCCTCAATTCTATGTGAAAAATTGTTGAGATAGTCTTGATGGGTACAACCTCTGGGGGTTGAGTGGTAACGTGTCACTTTTGTGAGAATTCAGAATTGTGTTTGATTGTTTCTGTTTGAATTTCTATCTTTATGCAATATTCATCTCAATTAGTTTTCACTATTTTGCTCAAGGAATATCAAAATGCTAGTTGTGGGTGTGATTGAGCTGAGTTATTGCATATTTTAATACATTTAGAACCAATATATTTTAATTCTTTCATTACATTATTATTGGTTTTATATGGAAAATGATTAAGATGAATAAATCTAAGTTGTGATTTAAATTGATTAATAGCATGAATTTATGTTTAATTTTATAACTTGTGATTTAATTGGATAATGTTTCTTTACATGCATAACATATTTTTTATATTCTATTGTTTGATGACTTGCATAATTTAATATATTTTACCACTGTTGAGTACTGTGGAGTCTGGTCCACATCGCTCGAGCAGAGGCATTGGCTGCTCGAGCAAAGTCAGACAAAGTCGAACACTCGATGTCCGCTCAACACGCCGCTCGAGTGAACATCATATTTTACAGATCTAGGGTTTTTTCCGCCGTTTGGGTATATATATGTAATTTTACATCATATGGCTGCGGACAAAATTTTTTTTTTGTTCCATTCACTCAGCGCCACACAGGGGATGAATTTTCTCTCTTAGGCATTAATTGATTCACGTGACATACATATTTCTCTTAGATAAATTTTCATTTTCAAGCGTACAGGAATAGAGGTGTTTGGATCTACACTGCAACGCGTTGAAGAGCTCCTTGAGGGGTCCAATTGCTGCTACAGTCCAGCCTCCTCCACTGCTTTCAATCTTTATCTCCATTCATTTGGCTTGCTCTTTTCATTCTCTGCTTNCAACATGGCACCAATGGCAGCTGCAGAAAGGACAGGAGGTTGAGATGTAGAAGAATGAGCCATTGAGAAAGGGATTGAGAACTTAAGGCGAGAATGTTGAAGGAATGCAGATGAGTTATAGAGATAAGAAGAGAACTTGATGCGGATTGAATGAACTTTGAGACTGATTTTATAGAGAGAGCATGAAGAACAAGTCCGGAGCCTTCAATCTCGTTTGTCAACAACATCAGGCGTTTATTTTCAAATCTCTAGCCACACTTGTCTGGTCACGGACGGATCCACCGAAAAAAAAAAAAAAGATTTCAGTAATCTCGTTAATTTCAGTTATCTTTTGCTAATTTTCTCGTATTCTCTTTTTGCAGGTACGATTTTTTGACGAAAAATGGATTAAGGAACATTGCTTTCATATTCATATCAGTTGGTAATCTCGTTCCAAAACTTTTTATTTTACTTTCTTGCTTGTTTTTATTTCTTTTGCTTTTTGTATCTTCTAACTTTGATAGAAATTTACTCCCTGTGTGCACTCGAGTATTTCAAGTGACATCTTTCCTCTTTACTCTTTCGTTTCAATATATGTTCTGCAGTGTTTATCTTGCTTAAATTCATGCCTGCATAACATATATCGTCGAACATTCATTTGCTGAACATTGAGGACAATGTCAAATTTAGTTGGGGGGAGAGAGTTTCTGTTGAATTTTTTTTGTTGAAGATATATTAGTACTAAAAAAAAAAAAAAATGATTTGTTGAAGTAATGGAACATGTGGAATGTAGTGCAACTATGAGTATATGTCAAAAGAGGGACTTATCCATTTTATTTAGTTGTTAAACCAAGGGAAAGATGTTAAGAGTTTTGCTTAAACACACACAACACATACCCGGAAGGCCTAGAAAGACTACATTGAGTCATTGTTGGTTGATTTACACTTCAATTGTTTGAGACTCTAATGAACCATATCCTAATGGCTTAGGAAGAAATTTGAATTAAATGAGAAAAGGGACAAGCCAGGGATCAAAAAAAAAAAAAAAAAAAAAAAAAAAAAAAAAAAAACAAAAACAAAAACAAAAACAAAAATTACATTTGTGTACTGGAAAAGGCTGCCTATTACCGGGGTCCTTACAAAAGAAGTAGGCACCTTTCAAAGTGTAATAGCGTGAAAGCCGCCACTACAATGGTTTTGAATTAGAGTAAGACCATGTGGTTTTCTCAGATTAGTTGTTGTGATTGAAATTATTAATGCCTCTTGGTAGTCAATCTTGGAATTCTAACCCCATTTCCATGCACTTAAAAGAAAGCAAGCTTTGTTACATGTAATTCCCTTGGTTGATTAACTAAATTGTGTATAAATCTCTCAGTTGATACAAAATTCAGATTAATCTATCTCCAGTGTTCTTAAACTCAACAAATCTATTTCATGGCATATGATTCTCAGATTTTCTCAAGTTGGTAATTTCACCTTTGCATGAATTCATTCGCTTTATTTGCTAGAGTCTAGCAAAAAGCTAGTTGGGGGGTGTGATAAAAGGTTAGAATTGCATAATAAAGTTGTTTAAATGGGTGATTTATTTTATCAAATAAAGATTGAACACTTAATTATGCATCAAATTCTAATATTGAATGCAAATTAATTGATGTCAATATTTTATATACATAAAGTTCTATATTTGCCTTTGAAAGAAATATATTTTTTATGTACTGCAGGGCATTTATGAAAATACTAAAAGAGAATGGAACTCACGGCTGGAACTCAAGGGAGCAAGCAGAAAATCAGCACATGCAGAAAGATAGAAAGGCCACCCACTCCCAAGTTAGGCCACCCACTCCACCATTCTTCAAAGTTAGGCCACCCACTTCAAAGTTAGGCCACCCACTCCCAAGTTAGGCCACCCACTCTTGAGAAATGGTAGGATGCTCTCTCCTATAAATAGGAGAGAGCTCAGAAGAGAAAGGGCATCAAGGCAGTGGAGACGAAGGAGAGAAGACAGAACTTTAAAACTTAGCTTTCATTTTTCAGTTTCATTCTCATTTCATTCGGCAGTTGTTGTTCATTTTAATTCATTTTTCAGTTT
Organism: Carya cathayensis; assembly: GCA_011037825.1. Lineage (NCBI taxonomy): Eukaryota > Viridiplantae > Streptophyta > Magnoliopsida > Fagales > Juglandaceae > Carya > Carya cathayensis. Next base: position 99,436 of record QGSO01000139.1, on the reverse strand, counting down.
CATGCTTCTGTTTTAGTTTTCATTCAGCATCAGTTTATTTTACAGCTTTAATTTGAAACTTAAGGAAGCAAGTTTTCTTTCCATGTTAAAGCAAGCTTTCTTTGTATTCATCTAGGAAATAATTTCTTTTAGTGTTTATTTTATTTAGAGCTCAACTTCAATTTGAGTGTGTAATTTATTTGAAATTTTAATTTAATTGAGAGTTCAATTTCTTTTAGGATGCATTTTATTTAGAGCGTTTATTTTATTTGAGAAATCATTTTATCTGGAAGTTCAGATTTTTGGATTGGAGAACCAGTCTCCATTTCCAAACATCAAGTTTATTCCTTACAATTCCTATTTTTATTTAATTTCAGTTTAATGTCTTATATTTTCCGTGCACATTTAATTTCTGTCTATTTAAATTACTGTCATTTATTTATTTTTGCACCTTTAATTTCTGTTTATTTAAATTACTATCATTTATTTTTCTCGCACTTGTAATTCCTCTATTTAGGTTAATGTCATTTATTTTCTTGCATCTTTAATTCCTATTATTTAAATTAATGTCATTTATTTTTCTTGTTCTTTTAAATTTCAGTCTATTAATTTCAGCAATTTTAATTTAGTTTCATGCATTTTCATTCCTTACTTTTCATCGCTGCATTCAAATCCGACAAACAAATCTAAAAACATGAATCTAGTCCATGACTAGTAAAATTTCCATCCATTGCACATACCATTTATTTTTTTTTTCTTTGTGAAGTTTTTCACAATTTTTCAACGAGTTTAAATTTTGAGTAAATTTTCCCTGAGGAGACGATCTAGGAATTTATTCCTTATTATTACACGACATCCTCCTACACTTGGGATAGCATTAATGCTACTCATTTTTGAGTGAGTCAGCAAATTATAAGGCAATACTATTACAGGCCAGGTGCTATGAGAAGTGCTCATGTTGCCAAATGGATTAAATCCATCAGTTGCTAAACCAAGACGTACATTGCGAGGTTCTTCGGCAAACCATGGATACTAGTCATCAAATTTCTTCCATTGTAAGGAATCTGCAGGATGAGTGAGGAATTGATCATTTTGAATTCTTTGTGTGTGATGCCAAGTCATATCTTTCGCAGTCATCCGAGAAGTAAATAATCTTTGAAGTTGAGGAATAAGTGGAAAATGTCTTAGCACTTTATGGGGTACATTACGCTTATCTGATGTCCATCTTGACTCATGACACACCGGACATGATTCACATTCTGCATATTGCTTCCAGAAGAGAACACAATCATTCTTACATGCATGGATGATATTATAATCAAATCCTAACCCTCGCTTCAATTTCTTCGCTTTATAAAAATTTCGAGGTACTACGTTATCCTCTGGCAGAGCCTCTTTAAATAATTCAAGCAACATATCGATAGCCTTTGCAGAAATATGACAAATAGATTTAATATGTAGCAACCTGACAGTGAAGGACAACTTGCTATGACGGGTGCACCCTTCGTACAATTCTTGTTGTGCATCCTCCCACAATGTTCCAAAGTCTTCATTTCCCTCAAATGACTTGGGTAGATGTTCCCTCTCCAACCCTAGCATCAAATATGCCTGCGCCAAGATCCCCTAACATTTCAGTCATATCTTCTCTATTATCATAACTATCATCAGAAACATCAACATTTATGTCCTCCGTGTCAATCTCGTTACATTCATCCATCTGGTTGAGATGACTGCCAAATCTAACTCCTTGGAGAAATGGTTCTCCATGTAAAACCCAATGTGAATATTTAGAATCAATTCCATTTACGAATAAATGATACTCCACAGCCATCATGTGATACCCCGTTTTTACGTGTATTTTCACTGAAGGAGTGTTTTTAATTTAATTAATATATTGGTTTATTTATTTTAAATTAATGTATTTTAATTGGTTTTTATTTTATTTGATGTGGTGTTTAATTTATTTTAGTCGTTTTATGTTTTTAATATCGTTTTTGGCGAAACAGTTTCTGGATCTTGAAAGTGAGGATTGGACCTCATTTCTTTTCTTTTCTCTTTTCTTTTTCCCTTTTCCTTTTTCTCTTCTTCTAATCCTTCCTTTTTCTTTCTTTTCTTTCTTTTTTTTCTTATTCTTTTCCGCTCGGTCTCTCTCTCCCCGTGCTCTCCCTTCTCTTTGCTCCTTCTCGCCGCCCCTTTTCGACCGGCCTTTTCTCCGCCTTCCGGTGGAGGTGTCGTACACCACCCCCGCCATTCTCTTCCCCTCCCACCAGAGATCATCCCCACCAATTTTCAGAGCCATCGGACCAGCCGTTAGCCGCCACGAGCCCCTGGAAGTTGCTGCCCCAGCCCTGTTTTTCACCCCTGTCACCGGTTTCTTTCTTCGCCCAGAACCGCCGCTCGCCAGCGGCGTGGCCTACACCACCCACCCAGTTTTCTTCCCCTCTCACCAGTGAACATCCCCACCAAGTTTCACCTCCATCCGAGCCACCGTTAGCCACCACGAGCTCCTCCAAGCCACACAGTTTTTCACCGATTCCGGCGCCGTCGCACCACCTCCGGCCACCATCTCTTCACCACTTCTTCCCCTATCTCTTGCAGTCCTAACCCACCTAATTTCGGCCCCGATCCATTGCCGGAGCAGCTCCCACGAGCTCAACTCCGATTTGGGCTTTTTTTGCTTCCTCCGCCGTTTCCACCGCCACCCACGGCCAAAACTCACTTCCTTTAGCTTCATAAATATCTCAAGACCATTCCCTATCAATTTCTTGCCTTGGTTTGTCCCCGTTCAAAAGTGGGTAATTTATTACCCACGGCCACAGTGTAAAATATACTGTTACGTTGCTTTTCTTTCGCCGTTTGCAACGCCGCGAGCTTTCAAAAAATACCGTATAGCGTTGTAACTATTTTCCAAACTCTACTTTTAGATTTAAATGTATTTTGCTC